>CAUYRH010044564.1:0-77209 GCA_963574655.1 Perodicticus potto
CACCCTGGGTAGAGTGCCGTGGCATCACAGCTCACAGCAACCTCCAATTCCTGGGCTCAAGCAAGTCTCCTGCCTCTGCCTCCCAAGTAGCTGGGACTACAGGCGCCTGCCACAACGCCCAGCCATTTTTTGGTTGCAGCCACCATTGTTGTTTGGCGGGCCCAGGCTGGATTCGAACCCGCCAGCTCAGGTGTACATGGTTGGCGCCTTAGCCCATTGAGCCACAGGCACTGAGTCAGTGAATATTCTTTCTTATTATTCTTCATAACCTCCATCATGCGTTTGTGATGTATAACAACATTACATTTGTTTGTTTAAGGAGCAGAGGCTTTGGTCAAAGCCCTATTCTGCTATTTATAAGCTTGGGCAAGTTGCTTAAACTTCTTTGAGCTGTATTCTTCTCTGAAAGTAAGGACATTATCATATACCTCTTAGGGTTATTCTTTTATATTTTTTGAGGCAGGGTCTCACTTGTCGCCCTTGGCAGAGTGTCATGGCATCACAGCTAACAGCAACCTCAAACTCTTGAAGTGATTCTCTTGCCTCAGCCTCCTAAGTAGCTGGGACTACAGGTGCCCACCAAAACGCCCAGCTATTTTGGCAGGCCAGGGCCGGGTTCGAACCCACCAGCCCCTGTGTACTGGCCGGCGTCCTAGCCACTGAGCTACAGGTGCCACACCTTTCAGAATTATTCTTTACAACAAAGAAATTCTTAGGGCTTCTTTAAAGTAGAGGTTTTTATTATAAAATCCAAAGTGAAAATCCACTATAATTCTACCTTACCAAAATAACCACAATTGGTAGATATCTCTGACTTTTCTAAAACATGAGTAATAATTTTTTATGCCTTAAGGGAATGATTTTCAGCCAGTGTGCTGTCAGAGGATCTTAGATTTGCCAAAAAAAAAATTTTTTTTTTTGCTGTTTTTGGTCAGGGCTGGGGTTGAACCCGCCATCTCTAGCACATAGGGCCAGCGCCCTACTCCTCTGAGCCACAGGTGCCGTCCCACCATAAACAATTTTAAAGATTATTAATTAAATTATTTTCAAAAAAAGTTCAAAGCACAATAAGTATATTCCTTTTTTTACTTTTTTTTTGTAGAGACACAGTCTCACTTTATCACCCTCAGTAGAGTGCCGTGGAGTCACACAGCTCACAGCAACCTCCAACTCTTGGGCTTAGGCGATTCTCTTGCCTCAGCCTCCCAAGTAGCTGGGACCACAGGCGCCCGCCACAACACCCGGCTATTTTTCTGTTTTGCAGTTCGGCCTGGGCCGGGTTTGAACCCGCCACCTTCAACATATGGGGCCGGCACCCTACTCCATGAGCCACAGGTGCTGCCCCTCCCCCCCTTTTTTTTAATCAACATAATTTAAGTGTGCTGTGGAAGTTTAACTATAGGTTCAAGTGTGCTATGAGATAAAAAAGGTTGAAAACCTTACGGGAACACTGATTTCATTGAAATAAATTGTGGGCATCTTTTAAAGGTAACCACTCCACTATTCATAGATACTTAGATTACTTTCAGTCTGGGAGGAATATAATAATATCAAACGAACACCTTTATAAATATATCCTTATATCCAAGTTCAATGATTTCTTCAAAGGATTTGGGCATTCAATTTTGAGAAACAGCTCTCCCAACAAGGCTCCATCCACCTACATGATCATCAAAACTTTGAGAGCATTTTTTACCACATCTACAACAACTGTAGGGGTAATTACATACTTTAAAATGTCGACCTAGTAGATTACAGGTGTTACTACATTTTTGCTTGTCTTTATTAATGAAAGTGAAATCTTTTTTTTTGGAGAAAGAGTCTCACTTTGTCGCTCTCAGTAAACTTTTAATGGTTTTTAACAATTTGTATTTCTTCTATGAACAGCCCATTCTCTAGTTTTTGCACATTTTCTTTTGGGTTATTCATCTTTTTATTGATTTTATAAGCTCTTTAAACAAAGACATTAACTTTTGCTTTTATGTTGTCAGTATTTTCCCCTAGTTTCCGCCTTTTCTTTCAGGCTTTTTTATGATGTATTTTACCAAACACACATGTTAAATATCTTCATAGACAAATCTGATTTTTTTTTTTTTTTTTTGAGACAGAGCCTCAAGACGTCACCCTGGATAGAGTGCCGTGGCATCACAGCTCACAGCAACCTCCAATTCCTGGGCTCAAGCGAGTCTCCTGCCTCTGCCTCCCAAGTAGCTGGGACTACAGGCGCCCGCCACAACGCCCGGCCATTTTTTGGTTGCAGTCGTCATTGTTTGGCGGGCCCGGGCTAGATTCGAACCCGCCGGCTCAGGTGTACATTGCTGGCACCTTAGCCCATTGAGCCACAGGCGCCGAGCCTAGTTTGTCCCAATTTGATGCTCACACCCACTTTTGACATACGTGCTGCCATCAAAACCCATTTTACCCACAAAAAAGCCAAAGTTCAGAGGGAAGATCGCCTGGGTCACTGAGCCAGGAAGTTATTGGCAGGATGTATGGAAAGTGTTAGCTCCAGCCAGGTGCACAACAAGGGGCTTGGAATGGAGCCTGGGCCACAGCAGGGCGACATGGAAGGACTGACTAAAAGAGGGGCTGTTAGAAGAGGCAGCATGAGTTTGGGCTTGGGGAACTCAGCCTGTGAAGCTGCTGGTTCCCCTGGGGCCAAGTTATTTCCTGAATAAGACCTAATGCCCACTGGGTCTCCCTGCTCTGAGGACGCGCTGTCTGCCACGTGCATGTGATTTGGGCTGGTACCCAGCCCCATGTACCTTCTGGCAGCTCCACGCCAGGACAGCCTGCCACTCCTGGCTTAAGACCCTGTGTGTGGCAGAGGGGCAGTCTGGCCTGGCAGGGGGGCATGTCACTTCCCTGAACCTCAGTTTCCTCATCTGTCAAATTGGGAAATGCTACCTACCATGCAGGGTTGTGGGGAGGGCCTGGTGTATAACAGGTGCTCAGTAAATAAGTGTCACAGAACCTCCAGAAAACAGCTATTGAATTGGCCTTTTAAGGATAGATACATCCCTAATCTAGCCCAGGAAAGCTTGATCCATTCATGAGCTCAGAATCTAAACAGGCTCACTGCTTTCAACCTACACACTTTACAGATATGCGCCCTCTCACCTACATCTGCACTGGGAGAAAGTTCGCCATTAGTACTGTCCCCCCAAACCCCAAAGCAGCAAACATCACTGAGCACATGCTGTGTGCCAGGCACTGCATGAAGCCCTCTATGCCGCCACTTTATACAGGAGGAGACAGGCTCGGTAACGAAATCACGGGCTCTCGGTGCCTAGTGGGTGGAGGCTTAAAGCCTTTGTCTAGCTCTGGAGTCTGTGGCTCACGCCTGTAATCCTAGCACCCTGGGAGGCAGAGACCGGTGATTGATTGAGCTCAGGAGTTCGAGATCAGCCTGCTCAAGAGCAAGACCCTGTCTCTAAAAATAGCTGGGTGTTGTCACGGACACCTGTAGTCCCAACTACTCGGGAGGCAGAGGCAAGAAAATCACTTGAGCCCAAGAGTTTGAGGTTGCTGTGAGCTGTGATGCTACGGCACTCTACCGAGGTTGAGAAAATGAGACTCTCTCTCAAAAAAAAGAGGAGGAAGAGAAAATAATCTACCAGAAATAAACAAAAATATTAATTTGGGGCAGTCAGGTACAAAGGCTTTTTACATGTGGTTCAGTTTTGTCCTCAAGACACCTGCTGAGAATGGTGTTATCTTCCCATCTTACAGCTGAGGAATAGGAGGCCCAGAGAGGTGACATGACCTGCCCAAGGCCATGTGCCTGACTCCGAATCCAGTGTTCTTCTCCCTGCTTCTCAGCTGCCTCTTTGCAGGATTAGTTGTTCAGCTGGGATGGCAGCAGCCAGCAGGCCTCAGTGCCCTCCCATGAGCTTAGCCTTGCCTGTCCCACGGTCCCCATGTGCCTGCCCCTATGGGTGAGCCACCTGTGATCTCAGAGCTTAGAGCCATTAGTTCTCAGAGATATTGGTAATTTTCTACTCTGTTCCTTGGAACCCTGAGGGAGCTAGGGTTCACTCAGGATATGAAGTCATTGAGTGCATAAGTGGCAGTTCCACTTATCTCTCTTTTGTGTTTTGGGTTGCCATGTTGTTTTTAAAATAAAGGACTCTGAGATTTAAAATATAGTTTGCCAACCAGTGTTCTGCACCAGCACCTGCCTCCCCATTCTACAGGTGAAAAAACTGACACCAAAGCTCATTCTTTTCCCCATAAATGATAATAATATTCGGGCATTGTTCTAAGTCTTCTTACTCATCGAATCTTTGCAAGCCTATGAGGGAGACATTGTTGTTATCCCCATTATACAGATGAGGATACTAAGGTGCAGAGGGGGAAGTTTCTTGCCCAAAGATTAGAATCCAAGGAGCCTAGCTCCTTGAGTTCACACTCTCAACAACCCCAGCCTAACAGACATACCTTCTCTTTGTGTTCTTGGGGCTGAGGGGGTGGAATGACTTGTTGAGGCCCAGGGTAAGGCAATATCGGAACTGAGACCTGAATGTGGACTTTCTGCCTCCCAATCCTATTTCTTTTCCTCCTGCTGTCCAGGACATTGCCCAGGCTGAGAGAGGGATGGGTAAGCCTCTGTGAACCTGGCTCTTATCATCTATTGGCTGTGTGACCTTGGACAAGTGAATGGACCTCTCTGAGCCTGTTTTCTCACCTTAGAAAAGGGTTAGTAGTGTCCATATCATGGGGTTATCATGAAAGTTAGACAGGATCATGTGCATAGTTGGTTGGTGTGAGGTTCATGGATCCAAGGAGCTCCTAAAGCTTCCTGCCCCACCCACTTCCAACTCCCTCTTCCCAGCCCCACCTGCTCACCTGTGTAACATAAATACTAATTACAGCCAGTTCCAAGAGCTGTTTCCTGTTTGAGCCCAATTACCAGGCAGCTCAGTCATTACCATTATACATATCACTTAATGAAACAGATTAACTTTATCCTAGGTGTGTGATCAACAAATTGTTTGGGCACACTTGGTCTCCCCAACTTGGGACTCATCCAGCCTGGCCATCCTACACAGCCTAGGATGTCACACAAGGGGTGCTGGAGTGCAAGAAGATGCAGGGGCATTTGTGGGTGGCCCCAGCATTAGGGCCAGCTGCAGCTCCCTGGTTTGCCTTGAATTTCGTGCTCAGAGAAGATCAGAGCAGACAACTTAGCCCCTTTATCCTGGCTGGGAGGTAATACCTGTAGTAGTAAGGAGGGAGCAGATGGTGGCCACCTTCCTATCTGTTGTAATGGCAAAACCATTGCTTTGGGGATAAAAGCACTTGATTCATTTACCTTGGGCACGTTACTGACACTTGCTGCACTCCCTTGTTTTTACACTGTGCAGTGATCAAGAGTTGGGGTGCCATAGGTCTTCTCTCTCTCTCCATGATCTTTCCCTCCCCCCTGCTAGGCACCGGGCTATGGACTTTCCAGCTCTTACTTAGTTTAAGACGTGCAAAGACCCTGTGTGTATGGGTGAATGGGAGGTACCATTGTTATCTCCATTAGACAGATGTAGAAACCAAAGCATGGATGGAAGAGAAATGACTTTGTTGAAATCACACAGTCACACTTGGCTGCCAGTCACCCCATTGGGATGAGATGCTAGAAAATACCCAGGGAGGGGTGACAGTGAAGTCAGAAAGGAGAGCTGCCTGGAGGAAAATGCATCTAAACTAAGGAGTTGCCAAGGGAAAGAAGGCAGAGGGCAGTGGGTATGCAAAGGGCTGCAGGGAGCTTGGTGTGTCGGGGGAACTAACTGTAAGTGCTTTGTGCGTTTGAGCAGGTGAGGGAGGAGTAGTGAGAGATGATGCTGTAGAGGGCCAGGAGCCAGGTCCTGGGAGATCAGGGGGAGAAGGGGATGGAAGCCGGGCGAGGCCCATGGTCTTCATTTTGCCAGCTCCAGGGAGTCAGCACGTGAAGCTGGCAAGTGGTATAGAACATCCTGCCTCTAGCTGGCCAAGAGACAAGGGACTGGAGGGGCCACAATGGGAGATCAAGAAGGCCAGGGAGCTACCCATGGAAGGCTTCCTGGGTTGGGGAGGCAGAGCCAATGGGCCCGGGCAGAGGGGCAGCAATGGGAGATCAAGAAGGCCAGGGAGCTACCCATGGAAGGCTTCCTGGGTTGGGGAGGCAGAGCCAATGGGCCGGGCAGAGGGGCCCGGGCAGAGGGGCGGACTGCTAGGGGCTGTCAGGCACGTGGAGGGGTGGGAGTCAAGTGATAATGAGAGGTTACAGCCAGATTCAGGGCCTGGGTGTGGGGCAGCCTCTGGCAGGCACCAAGGCAGTGGGTTGGCAGCATTGGGTAAGACTGCCTGCCGGGCCCCCAGGCAGGTGAGTCAACACCAGGGCAAGTGGGTGAGTGTTTCCCAGCTCCCTGCGTGTGTAGGCGAGACATCCGCTGCCAGCACATTAGCAGGAGCCCAGCCCTGGGACTCTGGTCCAAACCAGGGTGGTTGACTCATGGGCTGATAGGGCTGTTGACTTCTCCAACAGGAGGGCTAGCAGCCTCGACCTCCCACCCATGCCCTGCACCCTTGGCCTTCAAGGGTCTCCCTGAGTCTCACCTTGAGCTTTTCCCTCCCCCAACCTCCTGCTCACCTGTGCTCAGGCCTTTTTGGAGGCACAAATAATAGTCTTCCATCCCACCTCTACCAGTTACATCCTTCCCTCTGTGCCATATCTCAAGAGGGTGGCCTGTGGCCTGCAAAGGAGGTTGGTCTAGAGCGCCAGGCCCCAAGGTGGGGGCACGAGGAAAGGAGAAGGGGCCCCTAGAGAACTAGGAAGACCTGGGTTTGAGTCCCAGCTCTGCTGCTGCCTGGCAAGCCACCTCTTCTCTCTAAGCCTCGGTCTCCGCATTTGTAAGATGGGGAATCTCAGGACTTACTCCATGAGGTGATGGTCACACAAATAAGATAAGGATACAGGCTTGGCACCCATAGCACAGTGGTTACAGCGCCAGCCACAACCTGAAACTCTTGGGCTTAAACAGTTCTTTTGCTTCAGCCTCCCAAGTAGCTGGGACTACAGGCACCCACTGCAACTCCCAGCTATTTTTTTCTTGCAGTTGTCATTGTTGTTTAGCAGGCCTGGGCCAGGTTCGAACCCACCATCCCTGGTGTATATAGTCTGCACCCTAACCACTGAGCTATGGGCGCTGAGCCTGACTTATTGCTGTGGATGTTAACCTTGATCACCTGGGCACTCCACATTTATGCCAAGGATCCAGCAAGGAGAGAGTAATGCAAAATATTGGCTGAACTAATGCTGGGAAATTTGGATGAAGACAGAAGCAAATGGGAAAGGTGGTGAGAAGGTGAAGGGAAGCAGGCAGGCTGGGCACAGTGGCTCATGCCTGTAACCCTAATGCTTTGGGAGGTGAAGGTGGGAGGATCGCTTGAGGCCAGGAGTTTGAAACCAGCCTGGGCCATGTAGCAAGACCCCATTTCTACAAAAAAGAAAGCATTAGCAGGCTGTTGTAGTGCACACCTGTAGTCTCAACTACTTGGGAGGCTGAGGCAGGATGATCCCTGTGCTCAGGAGTTCAGGACTACAGTGAGCTGTGCTCATGCCACTGTACTCCAACCTGGGCAACAGAGTGAGACCCTGTCTCTTAAAAAAATTAAATTAAGGCTCGGCACCTGTAGCTCAGAGGCTAGAGGTCCAGCCCAGACCTGCCAAACAACAATGACAACTACAATCAAAAAACAGCCAGGCATTGCAGCAGACTCCTGTAGTCCCAGCTACTTGGGAGGCTGAGGCAACAGAATCGCATTTGGTTAAGCCCAGGAATTTGAAGTTGCTGTGAGCTGTGATGCCATAGCACTCTACAGAGGGCAACATAGTTAGACTCTGTCTCAAAAAAAAAAATTAAAATTTTAAAAAAGAGAAGTAGGCATAAAGAAGTGGGTGATACAGCGTGTCCTGCAGGTTCACTTGATGATGGGCTGCTATATGCCAGGTAGTTCATCTTCTCAGTTCATTTAATCTTCCCAATGACCCCTTTTTTTTTTTGTAGAGACAGAGTTTCATTTTATTGCCCTCGGTAGAGTGCTGTGGCGTCACACAGCTCACAGCAACTTCCAACTCCTGGGCTTAGGTGATTCTCTTGCCTCAGCCTCCCGAGTAGCTGGGACTACAGGCGCCCGCCACAACGCCCGGCTATTTTTTTTTTTTTGCAGTTTCGCCAAGGCTGGGCTTGAACTCGCCACCTTTGGTATATGGGGCCGGCGACCCACTCGCTGAGCCACAGGCGCCGCCCCCAATGACCCTTTTTACAGATGAGGAAACTGAGACCTGAAAAGTGAAAATGATATATCCAAAGTCACATGAGCTCAGGGAACCTGGGTTTGGGCCTGGGTCTGTCTTTTACTGCCTCATTCTTCATGCGGTTGAATAAATACTTGGAAGCTCTATTCCCAGAAGAGTGGATAAGAGAAGGTATGTTCCTGATACAGGTTGTTTCAAACTGACTTTATTCCATAAAGGATTCATGATGGATTATAATTAAAATACATTCAAGAAAATAATATGCTCCTAGCACTCTGGGAGGCCGAGGCAGGTGGATTGCTTAAGCTCAGGCGTTCAAGACCAGCCTGAGCAATAGCAAGACCCTGTCTCTACTAAAAATAGAAAAACTGAGGCGAGAAGTTCACTTGAGCTCAAGAGCTTCAGGTTGCTGTGAGCTCTGATGTCACGGCACTCTGCTCAGGGCACCAGAGTGAGACCGTGTCTGAAAAAAAAAAAAAAGTCCTCTAGAATCGCTGGCCTTTGCTGACAAAGTTTGGAGAACCTAAAAAGTAAAAAAAGTCAAGAGGCAGTTTAATCCTTCAGGAACTGTGTGCTAAATTTAAAGAGAAATTAATCACACGAAAGACACTGAGAAATACATTGGATAATGTAATAGTAATAAGTGTCAAGTGGCACATCTGTAGGAGTGATGGCCATATTTGTCCTATCCCGCTCCTTGCTCAGAGTTGTCCTGTTTGAATTTTACTCGATTGTTATTGAGTTATTTCTTCTTTGTTGAAGTCACGGATGCCTCTGTCCTAGTAAAAACCTGGGATATAAAGTAACCTGTTATCTGGGAACTAGGTTCTGTGCTCGGTACCAGGCGGATGAAGGGTAATAAGATGATTGCTCTCCCGCCCAAGGATAAAGACACCTAGACAAAGGCCCAAATTCAATGCAGGTACCTTGCCAGGGGAGGTAGCTTCAGGGAGGAGGGCTTCAGGGAGGAGCAGGCAGGCCCAAGATGGAAAGGAATACCTAGTATTTGGGGTAGAGAGCACTGTCTTGGTAGAGGGGATGTTAGCCACAGACCTCACAAGGGTGGGAACCATGGCCTTCTCAGGGCTGCCCAGGGCCTGACAGGCATCAAGGACTAGGTAAGCTCCTGTTGAGAGGTGCACACCTGCAGGAATAAGACAGAGTCAGGCTACTCACCTCAGGGGTCATAGGGAGGATGAGCCTGGGGAGGTAGGTTTTGCCAGATAGGGAGTCTTCGAACGCCAAGCTAAGGAGTTTGGATATTTTTCCCTAGGTGGTTAGGATCAATTGAAGGCTTTTAAGGCTCAAACTGGATAAGTTATGACAATACAAATAATAACAGCTAACACGTAGTAGGTACTTGCTGTGTGTTTATATTAACTCATTTAAGTATCACAACAATCCTATGAGGGCGGTACTATTATTATCATCCCCATTTTATAGATGAGATAACTGAGGCACAGGGAGGCTGAATCATTTGCCCAAGGTCACACAGCTGGGAAGTGGCAGAGTGGAGATCTGAACTGAGGTTTGGATCCAGCTCTTTTACCCACTATATTATTGTGTCTGTTAAATATTAAATATTTAGCTAACAGATAACATGAGTGTGTTTTAGAAGACATGTAAGGATTTAATAGATCCCAGCCAATTGTCAGCAACAGAAGCAGTAATTGATGGTGATTTTGATGACAAAGGGCAGCATCCCCAAAGAGTTGAGGCTTAGAAATAGAATGTGTAAGCAACTTAGAGGGTGTGGCTGCTGAGTCCCAGGCCTCAAATTCCATTCATAGGGCTGCTCTTTCCTGCCTCTACACTCTCCAAGATTCCTTAAAGATCTCCTGCCTTCAGCCATCCAAACACAAGAGCCATCGGAGTGACTAATGCAGTCTGGGCAAATGGGATCATGCCTGCGTGCCACCAGGCCTCCAGGCTTTTGTTGTGAGAAACACACGAGCATTTATAGTTCTCGTTTCTGTTCACACCAGGCCTTTGATTTCCAAGGGTGGGGTTTCCAGAGCTGGGCACCTCTGCACCTTCATCACTTTCTCCGCACAGCTGAGGACAGGCACTGGGGTCAGGCAGCTCACAGGAAGTTGTAGTTCCCACATCTCCATTCTGGGTTTCCACTAAGCCTTTCTCATGAACACTAGACTCAGACTTCTCCACGGTGCCACAGGGCCAGGAAGGAAACTGAGCAAACTAAGGCAGAAACTCCCCCACAAAGCGGTGGTGGTTCTTCCCTTTCTCCGAAGCTCTTGGGCCTGGGTGTGGCACCCACAACCACAAATGAGGCAATTAGGGAGAACAAGTGCTGACCACTGAGCCAGCACAGAGCCTCAGGCTGCCCAGGGCACCCAAACCCCATGGGGCTCCCATCTGAAGTAGCAGTTCCACCTTCCACAAGAGCACAGGACCAAGAGTCCAGGAGCCAGGTTGAAGGCCCGGCCCAGCCACTCACTAGCTGTGTGTCTTGGGCTCTCTGGAGGCAGCATAATGGAGTCAGGGTGTGTGGGGTTTGGAATCCATCAGGGGAAGATTCACATCCTGGCTCTCTAACTCTCCAGGCAGACGACAGTGAGGGAGAGATGGGAGGGACATGGAGCCAAGTCCTGCCTTCTCTCTGACCCTCAGCAGTCTCATCCATAAAGCGGAGGTGATGATTCTCACCTCCAGGCAGAGGCGCTGGGGTTAGCAGAGATACATTTTGTCAGGTGCCACACAGTAGGTGTTTGGTGTGTCCAGCCCCTGCCCTGTAAAAAATGGAAGTGATACCCACTGAGGCTGAAGCTCTTGGTGGTTGGTGACATCCATCAAGATAGTGAACGGAAGGCCTTAGGTGGAGGGTTCTGGGCAGGTACAAATATAGGGCTGCCGCGGTTGTTGGAACGTCACTCACCACAGCCTGTGGTCACCCCACCAAGCACAGCCGACTAAGCCTCTCCCACATCTGAGTTCAGTTTCACTACAAGGCAGGCGTTTCAGAGAGGGGCCCTCATCTTGGGTGTCAAATAACAAACAGCACTCCGTCTCTGTCTCCGCTGATTTCTGCTTGGGAGGTATGTGAGCTTTCTATATCACCTGTGGACAGGCTGCAGAGGGGTGAACACTAGGGCAGCTGGGGTGGGCTTACAGCCTCTCTCCCGTGCCTCCTACTCAAATATCTATAGAGTTTCTAGCCCCAAACTAGGCTCTTGAGGTACCGGGGCTATGAGAGCCAGCGCCTGCTGGTAGGATTTACCCATCTAGGGTGGCTGTCTGGGGACACAAGCAGGGGACCAAATGCAGTCTGGAGAGCTTCCCAGAGGGGAGAGCTCCAAAATGAGCCGGAAGAAGAGCCATTGTGTAACCACACCTGGGTGAGTTACTTCCTTGAGCCTCAGTTTCATTATCTGTCAAAGGGGTGAATAATACCTGCATCCAAGGGATGGGTGGCAGGCTGAAAATGAGATGGTATAAAGGAACTGACAGGTCCCTAACACTAGCTCATTGCCTAGGGGACACGTTTGGTGAATTGAATTTCTTTTTCAAGAGTCTTTTCCTCTGTTGTTACTTAGTATAACCAATGTCCTGTTTTAGAAAAAGTCCAGCTGTAACCCAGTGATAAGAAGCACTGAAGAAGTCCTTTCTCTCTCTGGGGTGGGTAATGGGAACTCCTCCATCCAGTGGGAGTGAGGCAGAAAACTCTAGAATTAAAATTCTTCCCAGCACCTTGCCTCCCCAAGGCCTAAGGCCCTGTAGGTGGGTTGCCTTTGTCCTTAGACATTACAAAGTTAGACCCAGGGGAATTCAGGGGAATTTAAAGGCATTTCCCCTCCACTTGTTCTCCCATTCCTTTTAACAACTTTTTTTGTTGAGCACCTACCATATGCCAGTGATGAGAATTCTCTGCTGAACAGGGCAGACGGGATCCCAGGACTGAGCTGAAGATTTAGGAGAAGGGGAGAGAGATAGACCTTAAAGATGTAAACACAACAACAAAATTATTAGTGTGCTCTCATAGAGAATTTGGGAGGCTACTAAGGATGGTTGGGACATTTGACGAGGTGGCATTTAGGCTGAGACCTGAAGCCTGAGCTAGCATGGGAGAAGAGATGGGAAAGAATGTTCTAGATAGAGGGAACAGCAGCTACAAAGGTCGTGAGAGGAGGAGAAACTGGAGAAATGAGTGAAGGCTAAAGAAGTTGGCCCTGGGTGAGTGAGGTGGGAGTCAGGAATGGGCAGGGCCATGGGGGCCTGGTGAAGGGTTTGGATTTTATTCCAGGGACAGCAGAGGAGTTTTAAGCAAGGGAGTGGCAAGACCAGAATTCCATTTTTTAAAGGCAGCCCTAGCTGAGGAGGCTGCAAAAGGAGACCTTCAAAACCTACCACTGTCACTGTCTCTGTGACCTTGGGTGGGTGGTCACCTCACCTCTCTGAGTGTCCTCACTCGCACTTGTGATTATGAGAGTAAAGTTGGGAATGAACAGAAACACACTTCTGAAAGCTAAAAAACTCATCCCAATCCATGGGTTCCGCACCTTACTAGAAGTGGAGGGTCCGTGGGGAAACTGCTGGGTTAGACCTCTCTGGGGTTCGGAAGTAGATAGGAGAGTGCTGGGGCCCAGCCCTGACATCTGGGAGCCCATACTTTCCCACCTAGGGTCCCAGGTGAGGCCTCAGAGGCCGCGTGAGGCTCTAACTCCTGAGATGGAAAGTGGAAGAGAAAAGTCATGGTCCTGCTTTCTGGCTCGCCCCAAAGCAATGGTTCTTCATGTGCTGGGGGAAGGGGGCAAGGTGGGATACCTGCCTTTTTTGTACCCTCTTTTTTGTCTAGTCTTTCTGGCAACGATAGGGGAGATTTCCCCCTTAATGCACCCAAGGGCCAAGGGTGGGGGCGTATCTCTCTTGACTGTTCTGGGCCAAACTGGGGACACCTTCCTGATACTTTTGTTATCTGTCATTGGGGACCCCGAGTTTCCTAGAAGGAGGGGTTGTTGTGAGGCTCTTTACTGCCTGCTAAGGGGTTGGAGGGGCTCTCCAGGTCTCTGGGGAAGGAAGGGGTCCCATCTCCCTGGGACTCTCTCGGGCCTTGGGGGTCATCCCGAGAGAGTCGATCAGGCCCCGCCCGCGAAGGTGGTGCGAAGCCCAGCCCAGCCCCCACGGCCCTGCCCAGCGGCGGCAGCAGCGGCAGCACGAGCGGTGGTGGCGGCGGCGGGACCCGGGACCCGGTAGCGGCCGCCGGACCAGGGCGAGACCGCGTGTCCAGGGCGCAGCATGCGGAGTGTGTGCCCTCTGCCCCTGGTGGCCGCGGTGCTGTCGGCGCTGGGGGTGAGGCGCGGAGCTGCTTCAGCGGGGAGGGGGCAGGGGGCGGGACACCTCTCCCAGCCTCGGGCCGGTGCGTGGGCTGGTCTCGGGTGTCCCGGCCGGGGCGGGGCGGGGTGGCGGAGACGCCGCGCCGGGGCTGGGGCCGCTTCCACATTCGGGCGCGAGAGCCATGGAGGCGCTGAGAGAGTCCGTTCTGCATTTGGCCTTGCAGATGTCGACCTACAAGCGGGCCACGCTGGACGAGGAGGAGCTGGTGGACTCGCTCTCCGAGGGCGAAGTGTACCCCAACGGCCTGCAGGTACGAGCCCTCCGGGCCACCCCGGCCTCGGCGCCGGCCCTGGGCCGGGCATGCGCGCTGCTACCGCCCCGCCCCCACACTGCCAGCCCGGGACGGGACCTGCCACCCCGCAGCTGAGCTCGGCAGGAGAACCTTACCTGTAGCAGGAAGGAGCCTGAGGCTCTGGGCTCCTCCGATCAGCCCTGGCCATCCCCAAATCGTCCTGGCCACCTGCTTCTGGGGCTAAGCCCAAGTGGCAGAGCTGAGGCTCCCTGGGACCTGAACTGGTCCCGTTCCCTTAAGAGGCAGTCTGTGAATGCCCAGGGACTTGCCCAGGCGCACACAGCCCGTTACTGGCAAAGTCTAAAACCTGTTTCAGTTTTAGTATGGAAAAGCCTGCGTCCCTGGAACCCACCCCTCAGTCTTAGGCAAACCCGAAGAGTCAGTCCCCCGATCTGGGAGGCATTACCCCCTTCATCTTCTTTCTCCCTGGTACTTGAATTCCCTGGGGGATGAGGGGACAGGTTCTCTCCCTGTCCCTTTTCAGTATGTTCAAGAAGCCCAGTCCCCCACCCCACGCTAGGGCCTGTCCCTAGGGGAATCTCATATGCCCACTGCCCCCATCTGGCAGAGCAGAGAGCCCGACTGCTCTCCTCTCCCTGGGCACTGCTCTGGGACATTTTTGACCAGGACCTCAGTCCTGGTTGGGTTTGGACCTAGGCGGGTAGGTGGGAAGAGTTGGAAATGTTGTGGAGACCAAAGGTGGCTGTGTGATCTTGCTCCTGAGAAACCAGCATAGAAAGAGGACTGGACCCCTCAGCCCAGGAAGATTTCTGCGGGGCAGACCAAGAGAGGTACCAGGGAGTCTTGGGGTGACCTGGTAAAGTGGCATCTGATCATGGCTCATCCTGAGGGCAAACTTAGCGTGTGTGGAAGCTCAGGCTGCTGAGCACACCTCTACTCAGGCACACCCCTCGGAAGCTAGAATAGTATAGTACTGATAAAGGGAAATAGCATTGAGTTTTTAATGCAGGCTAGTTAAATTAGGCCCAGGGATATCCAAATTCATAATCCCAAGTGCTCTAGCCACTGGGATATGGTAACCTGACCTATATCCTATATCATCCCACTTAACATCTGAGACAACCCCCAAGGGCTGTAGGAACTGATTTCCCCCGTACAGATGAGGAAACTGAGGCTCTGAGAGCAGAAACAATTTGACTTAAGTCACAGAGCTAGAAATCTGGGAATGACACATCAAACCCAGTCTGCCTGGAACCTCTTCCTTGTGGACCCTCTTTAAGAGGCTAAAGCCAGCAGGAAATTAGATTTCTGGGGCAGGCACTTTTCCCTTCTTAAAAAAAAAAAAAAAAATCAAAACAGAATCTAATCAGCAATCTTTTTCAGTCTCATCTTCCACAGAAGGTTCTAAATATATCAGCGCAAAAGCATTTCAGAATTCATAACAGAATAATATGCCGTGTTGCTGTTACCACAGCAGCCCACTCGGGTATAGCCTTTTTCAGATCAAATAGTATGGGTATCTGGGTGAGGGCCCCTGGCAGAGCAGGGGGAGTCCTATCTCTGAAGCCAGGAACTCAGGTTTGAATTCTGACTCTGCTCATGACCTTGGGGAAACTACTTAATCTCTGTCAGTCATAAAATAGGTTAGAGAAAGTGGTTATAATATATATTACAGAGCCTTCTAGGATTATTTTTATGACCTATGAGGTAAGAGCTGGTGTGGCCACATTACGGATGATGAAAGAGAGATGGAGGGAGAGGTTAGGGACATTCCTGTGGTCACTGTCATGTGGATTGGAGTTCAGTATACCAAGCTACCCTATTGGGTACATTTTTCATTTCCCATACAGGAAAAGGCAAAAAAGGTTGCCCAAGGATTTGGTACACGTCCCAAGGATTTGGTACAACTTGACTTCTTGGAGCCTCCACAAAAAGTAAACACGAACTGCCAATGCTTGTTTTAGTAAGCGTCAAGAACTCCTCCACCTCAGTGTACGAGGCTGAATGTTCTATTAATTTAACGTTTCCAGTTAGTGTGAGTTTTTTTAATATTGAGGCTTTAGATGCTCATTTGTGGAAAATAATATTGTCAGGTATAAAAACGAATTAAAGAAATAGTAATCCCACTACTCAAAGATAACAGCTTTTAGTTTTACACCCTTAATGTATGTATATACGGTATTTTTATTATTTATGTATATTTATATAATTTATATAAATAATATACTCACCCTGGGAAGAGATCCATGGCATCATAGCTCACAGCAACCTCAAACTCCTGGGCTTAAGAGATCCTCTTGCCTCAGCCTCCCGAGTAGCTGGGACTATAGGCGCCCATCACAACTCCCAGCTAGTTTTTCTATTTTTAGTAGAGGACGGGTCTTGCTCTTGCTTACGCTGGTCTTGAACTCCTAAGTTCAAGCAATCTCTCTGCCTCCCAGAGTAGGATTACAAGAGTGAGCAACAGAGCCCGGCCTATATACAGGATTTTTTTTTTTTTTTTTTTTGAGACAGAGCCTCAAGCTGTCACCCTGGATAGAGTGCTGTGGCATCACAGCTCACAGCAACCTCCAATTCCTGGGCTCAAGCGAGTATCTTGCCTCCTCCTCCCAAGTAGCTGGGACTACAGGTACCCGCCACAACGCCTGGCCTTTTTTTTTGGTTGCAGCCGTCATTGTTATTTGGCGGGCCTGGGTTGGATTCGAACCCACCAGCTCAGGTGTACGTGGCTGGCGCCTTAGCCCATTGAGCCACAGGCACTGAGCCTATATACAGGATTTTTAAATATTGTTTGTACTCACTTGAAATGCACAATGTCATATTCTGCTTTTTTTCATTCATTGCTACTTTGTAAGCATCTTCTGTGTTATTAAAAACTTCTGAAACTTGCTGCCATCAAACATCGTAACACTTCACGATACCAATGTATAAAAATATATTTATTTACTCCACTATAGTTGGGCAGTTAGGCACAATTCCTATCACACTGTGGGTGACCATCTTTTAGCTTTCAGATTATTTCCTAGGGGCTGATTGCTAGGAATAGAACTGTTCCCTCAATTTTAGACTTTTAAGGATGGACCCTGCACCCCAAATCTCTCTCTCTCTTGATGGGTAGCTATAAAAATAAGCTATTGGATTCATCAAGATTTTGGACCCCATTAGTTCTAGGAAGTCCAAAGTTGTCAACATCAATAATGGATAAATAAAATAAATGAAAACTCACATTTTCCAGCCAGACTTGAGACATTTATTACTGGGATGTGCTGACAAAATGTTGAACTTAACCAGAGTAAAGTTCTACATGTACCTTCCCTGAAAGTGTTTTTTTTTTTCCCCTTTAGTTGCTTTATGCACAGTTACTCCAGTGGTTCTCAACCTTCCTAATGCTGCAACCCTTTAATACAATTCCTCATGTTGTGGTGACTCCCAACCATAAAATTATTTTCGGTGCTACTTCATAACTGTAATTTTGCTACTGTTATGAATCGTAATGTAAATATCTGATATGCAGGATGTATTTAGGTGACCCCTGTGAAAGGGTTGTTCGACCCCCAAAGGGGTCACGACCCACAGGTTGAGAACTGCTGGTTTATTCTCAGTCCACTAAAACAAGTTTCTCTGGACCAAGTGCAGAATTTAAAGCCAGCTAGCCCTAACTTAGAACCCCAGCTCTATCTCTCCTGGGCTGTGAGACCTGAGAGCAGTTCACTTCTACATTTTGGGATTTGGGGGCATTTTTTGTAAGACGGGGTTAACACGTCGTATTTTTAACCCACCTCTCAGAGGTGTCACAGTGATTTGAACGAGATAATACAGGTGACAACATTTTTAATAGTGCTTAGAAAATGGATTTGGTTGTTATTAGGCTTGTTACAGAAACTCACCATAGGTGATAGCTCACTGATGCCCTAAATATAATAGGAGTATAATAGCGTTCCCTCCAAAGTCTGAGCTCCTCACACCTGAACACACACCATTTCAGTGCCGTGAAGGGAAGTAGCCATAGTTACACATCTGAACTGGGGAGCAGATGGCCACGCTGGCTACCAAAACCTTTGAAACTCATCCATTTACTTCCAAAAATCTTTTTTTTTTTTTTAAATGAAAAATGAATGCCAAGGTATTTAAATCCTTAGTTGTGGTTTTCTTATTTTTTTCACCCTGCACAAGGCTGTCTTTCAAGGATGATTTCAAGGCCAAGCCCACTCAATACTTTAAAAAGCCTTCTGGCCAGTTGCAGTGGTTGACCCCTATAATCCCAGAACTTTGGGAGGCCACGGTGGGAGGATCACTTGAGACAGGGAGTTCAAGACCAGCCTGAGCAACATAGTGAGACCCTGTCTCTACAAAAAAATCTTTTTAGATTAGCTAGGGGTGTCTGGTGTCCTAAATGTAATAACCTTTCCCTCCAAAGCCTGAGCTCTCTAACACCAGCCACCTGTCGTCCCAGCTACTCTGGAGGGTGAGGCAAAAGGATCACTTGAGCCCAGGAGTTCTAGGTTGCTGTGAGCTATGAACATAGCACTGGCCTGTAGCCTGGCCAACAGAATGTGAGAGAGACTCTGTCTCTCTAAAAAACTAGATAAATAAAAACTCTACTTAACCCGGAGGTATCACATAAATTCTGTCCACCTACTTGAGCATTGTACTCTTGGTCTGCAAGTTTCTAAAGTCTGAAATGGTTACACCTGGGATCTCTTCCGGCTTCTTCATTTCAGAGATGGGAACTGAGGCCCAGAGGCTGCCTAGTGATACACAGTGGGATCTTGGCTGACCTTTGACTTCTCAGGTTGACAGTTTTTCTCCTGTGCCTGTCCTTGAAGTGGGGAGCTGGGTGTTCCTTCTGGGAAGCAAAGACAGTTAGAAAGTACTTCTAAATATTAGATTTTTACTCCTGTTAATATATGAGGAGTTCCCTCCCCTGCAACAGATAATACTTTAAGGTGTTACCAATCTCTTGAGGAATGTCACACAGGAGGCAGGGTGACAGGCAGGGCTCAGCCAGAGATGAGAAGACAGGAGGCTATTAGAGTGCTGCTCTGGTCTGACCCAGTGGCCTCAGCCGGAAGTCCACCTCATGGAAACTTCACTGGAAGAAACTTCCCCAAACTGACACCCCACAGAGGCAGGGCGCCTGGCTGGGGTGAGCTGTCATGGTCTGCCTGCTCTGAAAGGCTGCCTCTGAGCAGCCTGGCTCCTCTGCCAGCCCTCTCGGGCTTCTCGGCTGCAGGGGGTGGGATCCCTGCCAAGCCCTGGGCCAAATGACTCCTGTTTGCTGCTCCATGCAGCCCAGGTCGTGGGGAGCCTGGCGGTGGCTCAGGAGAAGTGTCTACCTTCCCTCCTGTCTCTGCTCCCCACCCTTCTGCTGCTGGCTCCTCTCCCCGGCCCCAGGCAGTGGTGCCCTGTCTTCACCTGCAGAACTTGTTCTTGCTGTAAGCCTAGGTGAGCCAAGCACTCACTTCTGTAACTGAATATTTATCCCTGATTAGGGCTTTGTTCCCTTGGCTGTGGAAACCCTGGGAACTCCTGGGCTGGGCAGCTCAATTCTCTCTCTGTCTCCCTCTTCACCTCTCTCCTTTGAGGGCACCCCTTTCTTTCTCTCTCTCATTCTGTGTCTGCCTCACTCGACAGTAAATAGGAAAGTGAGTGCAATGATCCTCAGCCCTTCTCCCAGGTGTCAGCTCTGCCCCTTGGCTGACAGCCGCTCTGCAGTTGGCTCTGCTGAGATGGCTTGGGCTGCTCACCACGGATCTTCCATGATCAATACAGCTTCTTTTCCAAAGGAAAAGGAGAAACCACTCACATCTTCTCTTGCTGTGAGCCCTACCTCACAGCATCCTCTCTATTGCCCTATGAAGGAGCAGGGCAGGTACAACAGGGGCACGGAGAGAAGGGTCTCAGCCAAGGCCAGGCAGTCACAGGAAGCAGATCAGGGCCTGACTCACACCCCAGGCCCTGGAACTTAGGAATTAGCCAGCCTCTCCTGGAGTGGCCTCTTGATCGTGACCCAGTTTCTTTAGGTGACTTCTCCTGCCCCAAGAGCTACCTCTAGGTCCTTCTGCCCTCAGAGAAAAAGCTTTTCTAGAAACGAAGAGGCCCTCACTCTGGCAGGACAAGTCAAACAAAGAATATTATGAAGGTTAAAAATTGTCTTTCCAATTCCTATGGCCATTCTTGCCAGGAACTATGGATTTTTAATTCAATTCTGGCTTAATTCTAATTTAATTTTACAGTGGACACCCTCTGTTTAGATTTAGTACTTTGCATTGTACAGAGAGCGTCAGCTTGACTTTTCGCTCCTCTGGGAGGGTAGCACGGCCTAACTGGGAGAGGCTGCCTGTTCTGGAGAGAAGGGTCACCTCACTGTTCTCCTCACCTCCCACCACCACTGCCACCCTCCCGCCTCCCTTTTGGAGTGGGATACCTCGTACCTACTCTGAGGGATGTCGTGAGGATAGCGTTGAACCTTCTGGCAACAGAACAGGGATAGCAGGGTGCCAGGCGCAGAGTACGCCCCCGAGAATTTATTCATTGTTATTATTACCTTTTTATCCCCCACCCACCCCCAGTTCCCTTCATCTTCTTCCTTCTTACTATTTTTTCCTTCTTTCCTTTCCACTCCTCAGATACCTTTGCTCCTTGCTCCTGGCCGTCTCTGTGTGCCCCACGCCATGACCTCTCCCTGTCCTGATAAGGTGGGGTTTTCCTGTTTCCCAAGCCTGTTTCCTATGTCCTTTGGCTTCCTAGAGCCAGCACCATGGCAGAGGGGTCTTTGTGCTCTGTGAGCTGAGCCACAATGGGAAACACGAGAGGCCTAAAGGAGGAGGAAGGGTAAGACAAGTCCAGGGCAGAAGGCCAGCACGGCAGAGGGAGCACGTATGTCAGTGTCTCTGGATGGGACAGGGCCCACTTCAGTGCCTTGGGGAGCCCCTGAATACCAGTGCCCAAGGTCAAGTGCGTGAGATGACTGACATCTCTGAAAAGTACCTTATAAGCTTTTGAGTGCTGTGGACATGTGGTAGCACCGTCCCCGGCTCTTGCTCTCTCTCAGCACCTGGCCCCTCACAGCCTGAAGTTTTAACTAATAAGAGTAGCATAAAAGCCTTGTTTCTCACTTTTTTTTTTTTTGAGACAAAGTCTCACTTTGTTGCCCTCAATAGATTGCTATGGCATCATAGCTCATGGTAACCTCAAACTCTTGGTCTCAAGCAATTCTCTTGCCTCAGCTTCCCCAGTAGCTGGGACTACAGGCGCCCCCCACAACGCCCAGCTATTTTTCGAGATGGGATCTCACTCTAACTCAGGCTGGTATTTCTCACATTTTAAAGAGATTCCTGGCTCTGCCCCTGTAAGTAGCTCAGTGGTTAGGGTGCCGGCCACATACACTGGGGCTGGCAGGTTTGAACCCAGCCTGGGCCCCCAAAACAACAATGACAACTACAACAAAAAAATAGCCAGGCGTTGTGGCGGACGCCTGTAGTGCCACCTACTTGGGAGGTGAAGACGAGACAATCGCTTAAGCCCAAAAGTTTGAGATTGCTATGAGTTGTGATGCCGCGGCACTCTACTGAGGGTGACATAGTGAGACTCTGTCTCAAAAAAAAAAAACAAGAGAGAGATTCTTAAGAGGTTTCGGCAGGTGATATCTGCTGACACTGGCCTAGCTTCTTCCCTGTCTGACTCTCCTGGACTTCCACAGAAGTGTCACCAAGCCTCAAGTTCCTTTTCTCAGTTTTAAATTACCTATGGATGTATTTATTTCATTCTTTTAAAAATTGATATATATATTTAGAGATGGTATCTTAACTGTGTTGCCCAGGATAAATGGACTGAACTCTTGACCTGAAGTGATCCCCCTGCCTCGGCGTCCCAAGTAGATGGCACTACCGGCAGCTCCCACTACACCCAGCTCCTTTTCTCAGTTTTTGGACACAGTTTTTCTTCCATAAAATGTTGTCCTATTCCCCTTCTCTAGTGCAGCAATTTCTAAGTCACTTCCTGCCCAGAAACTACCTAGTTATGGCCACGCAGTTTCTCAGTGCCCTTCCTTAAGGTGATCCACCTCGGCTCCCCGAGTGCCAGTGTGTGGGACTCCCTCCAGGCCCTGGCCTGGCTCTAGGGACAGCCACCCTTCGACTGTTGGTCAGGCACCTGCTGGCCAGAGTCAGGGTCTCCACACCTCCCCTGGTAGTTCCCCCTCTCCATGGTAAGCTATGTGGGCCCCCTTAGGAGTCTCTCCTTCCATGCCCAGTCCCTGCCAAGCCTTCGTCTTCCAGCTTATCCTCAAAAAGCATGTCTAATCATGTTGCTCTAGCCCTTGGGAGGAAATACAAGTTCTTTAACTTGGCTGCTAGTGGCTCTAAGGATCTAAGCTTTGCCCACCTTGCCGCTTCCTTTCCCCAGTCACTTGGCTAGCGCCTACTTACTCTTCAAGACTCAGGCCAGATATCACCACCTCCAAGAAGCCTTCCTTGACTGAACCCCTGCCCACCCAAGTCTGTTTCTTTATCTGCCTTTATCTGTCTCTCTGCTGAGCTATGTATTCCACAGGTTGGTGGTGCTCACCTGTTGATGCACACACAGCTGCATTGTCACTGAACTGAGCCCCACATTCAGGAAAACCTTCCCGCCCGGCCCTAGCTTTGGCAGGAAGCACCTCTTGGAATAGAGGGGAGCCCCAAGATGGCCTTGGGCGTGAGGGATGTGGGCTGAGGGCTCTGAGTGCTGTTTGGCTGGTGTGTCTCTCCTCAAGCCCGGAGGGCCCTGCCACACCCTCCACTTCCTCTTATTGTGCCTGCCTTCCTGTTTAGCGAGACTGTTAGGCTGGGGACATTTTTCCTCCCTTTGAGGACCTGCCTGAATGGAGCTATTCCTCCTTGCATCTCCCCCAACATCTCCCCAAACCCAACTCTACATGCTGGTGGGCTCTCCCATCAACAGCGGTCCAGTCCCAGCCCACCCATGTGGCGGTGTGATGAGAGGCCTGGTCTCGCCTCCGTAGACCTCAGTTTCCTTGTTTGTACAAAGAGAAGTAATAAGGCAGCTCGCGTGGCATTGTAAAAGGCTTAATGAGATATGAGATAGGCATCTCCATGCTTTTGGGAAGTGCTGGGTGATTATGTCACCTCATCCCACTGATGCTGATGTCCGGCGCTGAGGAGAGCCCAGCTGGACGCTTGCTGGATGCCTGCAAGGCCAAACATCCTGTTCTTTTGAATTCCTTACTGGAGAAACAGGGAAGAACTGTCGTTTTTTCCTTCCACCCATATCGGGTGACACAAAAAACACAATTTGTCTGGGTTAAGCTGCTTCAGTCTGACGTTTGGGAGCAAATTCGAGCGGCCTAGCAGGGTGGCGCTTCCTTTCCTGGATTAGGGCTGATTCTGTGGGAAGCAGACCACCCCTGAGACAGGGCGGGGGCAGCCCTGATGCCTCCCCTGGGCCTGGGCCTGCCGCGGAGCCCCTTCCTCCTGGGGAGGGGGTACCCTGGGCTCAGGTCTTTCCCTCCCCTCCGGCCTTCTTCCCTGCAGGTGAACTTTCGCAGCCCCCGGAGCAGCCAAAGGTGCTGGGCTGAGAGGACCCAAGTGGAGAAACGGCTGGTGGTGCTGGTGGCGCTTCTGGTGGCAGGACTGGTGGCCTGCTTGGCAACGCTGGGCATCCAGTACCGGACAAGTAGGTGTCTCTGTGTGGGGTGGTGGGCTTGCCTCATTCCTGTCCTGGGCTCCATACACATGGACACGGGAAGCTTCCCTGCTCCAAGTCTTGGGAGGGAGCTAAGCCCCGAGGGTTCGGGGTGCTGAGACAACTGAAGTCTGGGAAGCAGGTGCCACAAAGGGTAGGAAGGTTTTGGAGTCAGAGGACTGGAATTCACATCCTGGCCCAGCAATTTTCTAGCTATGTGACCGTGGACAAGCCACCTTATCTCCCAGAGCCTGTGTCTTCTCTACTTTAAGTGGGGAAAATAGTGCCCAATCTAAAGATGGGCTCTGAGGGTGAGCGATGATGCGTGTCACATCCAGCTGCTTCAGAAGACTTCTTCAGCTTCAGCTTTGGGTACTAGTGTTGCTAGGATGTGGGCTGGTTGGACACCTAGACCACCACTATCTGCCATCTCTTGTTCCAATCAAACAGCAACAATGGCCTCTGTTTCTGGAATACTTTGCATGGACCAAATACCACGCCTCTCCTTTACAGATGTGAGCTCACGTCCTCTTCATGGCAGTCCTAGGAGGTTGGTTACTTTGGGCCCCTTTTCCATATTAGGAAACTGAGGCACTGAGACTGTTCATGTGGCTAGTAGGAGACTGAGCAGGGGGTTGGGGTGGGGGAGCTAGGATTCACCCAGGGACTGCTGGGCTCTAAGCCCAGGTTCTGCCTCCCTTTGTGATCACAGTGTGGTTGGAGTGTATCAGAGCCCCCCCAGAGGCTGCCCTCCCATGGTCCAGTTGCCCTTTGCGTACCTCTGTATGTTTATCTGTCCCACCTCCTAGGGTAATACGATTGGGCCAGTCTGATCCTGCTGTCCAGATTTGAGGCTGGTGCTCTGGGTCCAGAGTCAAAGCCCAGGAAGCACTTAGGGAACTGGAAAGGGCAGATCCAAGTTAGAAACAAAGCAGGGGAGTCCGACCAGTTCCAGGGTCTCTCACTCCCCTGTGTCCCAGCATCTAGCTTTCTGAAGGCAGATGGTCCACTCGGTTGAGCAACCTTCAGAGGGCTGTGCTCAGGGTCCCAGCCACTGACTTGGTTACTCACCCCATCAGAGAGACCTTGAACTTACATAGGACATGGGAAGTTCCACTCCAGGCAGTGCTGGAGCAGTGATCCTCCTCTGCTGTGAAGTTGCTGCCTGTGAGGGTGGCCGGGCTGCACTGGGATGGGGAGGGCATGTAGGGGTCTAGAGAGAAAGCAGAGACTTCGTCTGAATCACCCTCCCATCCCTGCTGTGTTAGGCTCATGGGCAATTCATTCATTCTACAAATGTAGATAGTACTTAAGAATTGCTTGATTATTTAATAATTGCTTGATTATTTGACCATTCAATGGTTTATAGGTGTTTTGCCAAATGTGCCTAGCCCAGCAGGAACTTAATACATATTTGATTAGTTAATCACTAGTTTCTAGACCCTTAACCAGATGTGCTTAGCAGAGTACCTGCATGCCTGTGTGCAGATAGCTAAATGAATAATTGAAGGATTCAATGAACAAAGGGGTAAGAAGGAAGATCAGGTGGTAACCGCCTTTCTCTACTGAGTGTGCATAAGTGTGCAGTGGCACAGATGTGTGTTTGTATGTCTGTGTGTGCCTGCTCTCCCAGGGGGACATAAACTGATCGGCCTCATCCTTCCGCTGCCACGTTGACCCGTCCTACCTCAGCTCCAGTTCAGATCACTCTGCTGGTCCGTGTGAGTCCTGACCAGGCCTGTCTGCCCAGTTCTCGGCCTGGGGCAGGGGGAGCAGGCCAAGCAGGCCAGACCGCAGCAGCCAATATTGTCCTGAGACTGTCCCCAGGAGTTCCCAAGGTGTTTATTCATCAGAAACCCAGGGGACAGCTCCCAGTGATCAGATAACATTTCTGCTGTTATCACTGATGTGGGGCCTCTAGGACGGGATCCTGCTTCCTGTTCCAGCCTTGAAGGGTCTCAGAAAGGTTTCCTCTAGCCAGGATGTAGGAGGAGAACATTCTCCTTTCCCTGGGGTGGAGCTGATTGAGGATTAAGTGACCCCTGGGCAGTGGCCACCCAGGTACTGACAGTGACTTCATTACTCAGCAGCAGGTGCCGTCCTTGTCTGAGCAAACATCAGGCCAGTCAAAGCAAATCTGATCATCCTGAAAGACCCATCTCTAATGGTTAAAAATACACATCATACTTAAGTGTACTTTTGTCTGCTTTCCTGCTGCACCCTCCTTTCCAGAAACACGCAGGTGCTTTTGTAAATAGCAACAGCAAAACGAACAATAAATTTTCCCAGAAAATATTTTAAAGTGTTTTAGGCGGTGCCATGTCCAGGCACTGTTCACATGAGTGTCTGTGAATTAGATCTGGGACCCTGCCTTCTCAACTGATCCTGTGTGTCCTAAAGGAAGAAATATTTGCTGCCTCTGCAGGTGGTGACCATGTGCTGGACAAAGCTCTTTCATTCATTCATTCAATCATTGATTCCCTAAAAAACTGTATTGACCAGCTGCTCATTGCTAAGGACAGTGCTACACAAAGGAAAGGTTAAAAACAAGTAAGATGCTAGCCCTATCCTCAAGTGCACGTCCTAGTGGGGGAGGCAGACATGGGGACAGCTTGACAGGGCACAGGCTGTGCTAGAATAACAGGCACGCAGGCAGCTGAGGGGACCAGAGAAAGCAGAGGGTCTGGGAAGGTTTCCCTACAGAGCTGGAGCCTTAGATGAGGGGGACCTGGGAGTCATTAATTGATAGAAAAATACATTGAGTACCTGCAGGGCCAGGAATATTTGTCAAAGTTTCCATAAACTATTAAATAGTTAAATAATCAAGCAATCATTGCTTAAGCACTGCCTAGGTAGTGTTCTATCTAGCAGAGCGGGTGCTTGGTGAGGAATTCAGACTTCTGGGAACTGGTTTCTTATTTTGTTTTTAAACCCAAGTCCCCTTACATTAACTACAGAAACCTTAATTCATTCATCAACATCTCTCTCTATTTCTCTTTCACACACACGCTCTGATCTTTCTCACTCCCTTCAGCCCACTCCCTCTCAGTCTGTGAGTATTTCTACTAGCCAAGATTTTGTTGAGTTTTACTTCCTGTGGTTTGATGTATAAAAACAATAGGTATTCTTTTTCTTTCCCAAATATGGAGTTATGTCATAATAATGAACCAACTTTTTCAACCTACACAAAAATTCTCTTTCTCCCTAACCCCCCCATAAAGATTCTGGAACACTCCCTGAGTTGGGCAGGGCTACAGCTCTGATTAAGGTGATCTGATTTAGAGATGTTTAAGATATTTAAAATGGCATCATCACCCCTACCATTTCTTCTCTTTATTTTCACGTCTAAGGACTCTGTAATTTTTAATTGTTGTATAATTATCTCAACATAGAGTCACCCTGATTTTCCTGCTATGGTGCCTGAAGGACTCTGTTGTTGGATGTTAATAAGCCCACAAGTGAACCTCTCAGGACCACCCTGCTCGGCTGGCATTGTTATTTCTGTTCGAGGTGGGGACCGCCCCTGCTAGCTTGGGCGTCCTTCTCTGCTCTCTAAAGATTGGCCTGGAGCATCAGGCCCTGAGACATGAGGATGCTTGAGCCCTCGTGCCCAGCCATGAAAGCATGTCACCTTCTCTGTGAAATTGTTCCTGCTGTTCTTCCTAATTTCTAAATAGAGAAACCGAGGCTGAAAGAGATGAGATCAGTTGCATAAAGCCCCACAGGCAGGAACAGAAAGCAGAGATTTAAACTCAGGTCTAGAGGGTGGTGCCGGCCCCATATACTGGAGGTGGAGGGTTCAAACCTGGCCCCAGCCAAAAACTGCAAACAAATAAAATAAAATAAACTCAGGTCTAACAGCCTCCAACACTGGCTCTTTCCCCATCTCACCAGTCAGGCCATACCAAACCTGGCAAAGAGGCGGGAAGGGAAGTCAGAAAAAACGCAGCCTTGGCCTTGCTGGTAGGCTCAGCTGTCAGCACTCCCATGCACCCTTGTTCCTCTCACTCTCCCAGAACCTCAGTCTCCTCATCTTTAAACAGGGACATCACACGTGCATCCGATGCTTGTAGTGAGCATTAAATGAGATTACGAATGTGTGTGGAGCCACGTTCAGCAAACATTCCCCGCTGTCACCAGCACAGCTTGAGTCAACAGAGATTTGGCTGGGCCTTTGCTCCTCATCAGCTTCTTTTTACCACCTTGGGCTGAGCCAACACAGAGGCTGCCCAAGCTGAGTTCGCCTGCCTGAGCCCACCACCAACCTTGAGGCAGGGGTCTGACCCCCTTCTCCTGCCTCTGGCAAACCAGTTTCTCAGGGTTGTTTAGTTTTTGGATTTTTTTTTTTTTAGTTTTGGATTTTGAAGATTCAAGGAAGTAACTTACTCTCCTGCCTTGTACTCAGGATAAATATCTGTCCGCACTTCCCTCCTCCCATTCCTAGTGGTCTTTCCTTCTTCCTGCATCCTGCCAGCCTGCTGTCTGCATCGCCTGTGTAATGCATAGTCAATGTTCAGCCTGTTTTTGCAGAACGAAGGACAGCTATCTTTCCTCTTGTTGTCTTGTGACTTTTCTTAGGTTATGTGTGTACCCCAATTGAATCGTTAGCTCTTGTAAGAAAGGATTGGCTCGGTGCCCCTAGCACAGTGTTTACAGCATCAGCCACGTACACCGAGGCTGGCAGGTTCAAACCCGGCCCGGGCCAGCTAAACAACAATGGCAACTGCAACAAAAAAAAAAAAGAAAGAAAGAAAGGATTGTGCCTTTTATATGCCCCATCCTTCCCACACACACTGTGCTGGGCAAAGAGCCTGAAAGATACTCAGTAATTATTTTGCTGAATAAATGAATGCTTGAGTGAATGAATACATTTATTGAGTGTCAGGTAATAGTAAAAAGTCAACGAACATTTGCAGAAGGAAAGATTGATCAAGAGAAACATCTTGGTTCTGGGTACTTTTTAAGAAAGGATTTCGGGCAGCTAAACAGAAGTCTCATTTGAAAACCAGGAGATTGTAAATCTGCTGAAATCATTTCTCTCCAGGGGCCTAGTAGTAGTGACCATCCAGTCCCAAATCTGCTTGGTCAGGACTACGGTGGGACCTATTAACCCTGAGCCCCAAGCCACCTGCCCTGCCTTCTGCAACCTCTTTCCTGCCCACCTTTCACTGTCTTCCTCTCCTGTATCCCTCCAGGAACCCCCTCGGTGTGCCTGAGCGAGGCCTGCGTCTCAGTGACCAGCTCCATCTTGAGCTCCATGGACCCCACAGTAGACCCTTGCCAAGACTTCTTCAGCTATGCCTGTGGTGGCTGGATCAAGGCCAACCCTGTGCCGGACGGCCACTCACGCTGGGGGACCTTCAGCAACCTCTGGGAACACAACCAAGCCATCATCAAGCGCCTCCTTGGTAAGCATCCAGCAGGGAGCCCAATGAAGGGGCTACAGTGGGGAGCTGTCGGCTGGCCCATCACAGCCATGCCTGGTTAGAGGAGGAGCTCAGCATAGACTTTGGAGACAGCGAAGCTCAGTTAGAAAGTCTGCCCTGTCACTCCTTGTAACTTACTAATAATCCTGAGTAAGTCACATATGCCTGAGCCTCAGTTTCTTCATCTGTAAAATGGGACTAATAGTCCCTTTTATATGTCCCATCCTTCCCACCACACTGTGCTCGGCAAAGAGCCTGAAAGATACTCAGTAATTATTTTGCTCTGTAATTAAATTGCAGAGTTTTGAGAACTAAACAGCACATGTAAGCATTAGCATGGTGTGTATGTCACAGAGGAAGGGCACAAGAACAGACAGCCACAGTCATTACTTCTGTGGCTTCCAACGTGGCTTAGTTTTGATTAGTGTTGACTGTGAGTTTTGAAAGTTGTGAGCAAAAGGGATCAAAGGCTGTGATCCGATGAAAGTTATAACAACAGCTTATCAGAGTTAGTTATTCCATATAAGTGGGAATCTGCCTTGGCCTCATGGTAATCAGGCTTACATGATAAGCCATCTGGCCAAAGTTCTTCTCTTTGCCCCTTGTTAGGCCTCCAGCACCTCTAATTGACCTCAGTGCTCACGGTTTTATCCTAGGATTAGAATCCCATGTCTGTCTTGTTTACAGCTATATCTCTGGTTAATATTTGTTGAGTTCCTATTTGCCCATTGAGTTCCGCCTCCAAGTAAAATCGTAACACCTGCGCTGTACCTCAGAGCTCCCAACCTAACCTCCTTAGCAGCCACGACCCTGGCCATCTCCCTCTCCTGCTGACTCACTGATCCCTGCCCCCTCCTGGGACCCTGAATACTGGGAGGGATAAATGAAAAGCCAGTCAATTTATTCACCAGTGACAGAACTTAGATTAGACAAATACTTAAGTTTTATAAAAACCCTCAAAGTAGATAAAATAGAGGAAGATTCCCCCAAAAGGGACAAATCTCAATGGGACAGATATCTTCCTATGTAGTGGGAAATGATTCTAATTTGACAATTATGAATTTAAGGCAACTGCGTCTTTTAGCTGACAGTAGAATAAACCAGATTAAGGAGTCCTGGCTTTTCTTTCCCATCCTGCCCCCAGGGGGCGTGGCTGCTGCTGGGTAAAACACACCCACCGTTTCTCCTAGGCCCCCAGAAGCTCTTGGCAGGACCCCTTGGCAGCACCCAGAGCCGCAGCCTCTCTCTGTCTCCTTGGAGATCAGAACAGGGGGCTATATATGGAGGTGGCATGGAAGGATCTCAGTATGCCAGAAGCAGCAAGGCCCAAGCATGAGATGTCCCCCTGCCTGCCTTATGCCACCAGAGGTGCTTTTGAAAGGTGCTTTCATTTCAGGCCTAGAAGCTTAAAAAGCAAATATGTCTGTGGTTACAAAACTGGAACTCAGGGATGTTCCTTCCCTAGTGCCTAAAGACACAGCTGTGGGCTTGGCAGGGCCTGCCAACCTAGCAGGGGAATAGTCCAGGTAGTATGACAAGCTGAGCCAGCTCTCCTGCTTTAGAATCACCAGGATCTGGGTTCAAACCCTGACTCTGCCACTCACTGTGAGATCTTGGGTCAATTCCATAACCTTTGTGGGCTTGTTTTCTCGGCAGTACAATGGGAACCATGCCTCCTCTCGCTTATGAAAATTAAATGGGAAAATACATTTACCATGCTTTGCATAGGTCTGGCATGTTGTGGTGACTGCTGTTTGTATTTATGTTACTATTGTTACTTCCCCTTGACCTTTGCATAGCACTTTGTGGGTTACAGTGTCCTTTTGCAACGCCATCTCATTTGGTCCTGTGAGGTGAAAGCTGGGAAAGTATTGTCCACCCTACTTGATATTTGAGGAAACTGAGGTCCAGAGAGGTTCTCAAGATAGGCTAGTGGGTGGCAGAGCTGGAACTTGCCTGATTCCTGGTCCTGTGCCCTTTCCCCTATCCCGCACCACTTCCTTCAGGACAAGGGACAGATACAGCTTCTCCTTGGCTGTTGTTGGAAAGAGGCGGGAGGAGCACTGATGTTTGTGCGTGTTGCTGTGTGCTGTGCCAGCCTATTTATAGCGACTGCCTCATTAATCCTCACTACAACCCTGGGACTTAGGAATTGTCATTCCCATTTTATAGACGAGGAAATGCAGGCTCAGAGAAGCTAAGTGACACGTCCAGTCCAAAGCAGAGAGGGGAGCAGTGAGCGCTGAGGAAAAGCAGCAGACAAGCCCTCAAACTTCCCAATTAGAGCCAGAACTGGCCCACGTGCATTAAGCCCTTGGGTCCTGAACCCACTGGTTCTGGTGCTGCTTCTTATCAGGAGGACCTTGGGTCTGTGCCAAGATTGGGACCTCCCCCTACACACCCCCAAGGAGGCAGGGCTCATGCGGAGTGGCCTCCAGTCCCAGGCTCTGGCTTTATGTCCACCCCATCCCTGAGGGTCAAGTTGTGGGTGGGGAGGGGAACTGAGCCAGGCACAGAACAGCCAGAACCTTGCATCAGGCCTGTGACCCCAGGCCAGGGTCTGGTGGCTTCCAGAGGCCAGTCTGCAGAGTTCTGAAGTCAAACAGTCCTGGCTTGCTAGCTCAGCTGTTTGTCACCCGTGTGGCCTTGGACCAGCAAGCTGGCTTCTCTCTCACTTAGTTTCATTATCTGTAAAAAGGGGTGACAATGCCTCCTAACACATAAGGCTACTGTGAGCGTTGACTTTTGTAGGGTGAGCCTGGCATCTCATGAGCGCTTAGCAAAGCGTAGCCCCCTTCTCGGTGGTGTTGGGAGAGTTCCAACCCAAACTTCTTGTAGACAAGCCATATGACTACAGAGGGGCCACCCAGACTCCAAGGGCCTCAGCTCGTCACCTGTAAAGTGAGAACTAACTCAGATTAGTAGGGATGCTCTGAGGATTAATTGAACGGTCAAAGGAAAAAGTCGTTTTTGCTTCTTTTTCTTTCTTATGGAAGCACTGGTGGCCACCCGGTTATGAGGAAGGAGGTACAGAACTTAGCTACGACGTGCTGTGTTTTACTTATATTATTTCGTTTAATTCCCCTGATAAACCCATGGAGTAGGTCGTATGTGCCCGTTTTACACATGAGAAGTCACAGATAGAAGGGAAATGTATTTCCTAGGAATAGTGAAGCTGGAATTCACACCCAGAGCCATGGGGGTCTTGAAACCTTCGTTTTTCTGCCAACTCCACTGAGTCACATTCTCCGTGGAGGAGCCCCAGGGTGGCATTGCTTAGGAGGAGGGGAGAAGTGTGCTGCACCGGCTTCCTTTCCCTTGGGACGACTTGGCTGCACTTTCCAGGCCAGGAGAGCCGAACCCTGGCCTAGGCCTGATGAACACAGTATCTGGGAACACTCCCATGTCATACTGACCAGAAACTTCCCCTGAAGACATGTTCTGGGGCCCCCTCACCCCAGGCTCACTCCTAGGAACTAGATTGAAAATAGCCCCTCACCTGTAGGCCTTGGTGCCTGGAACTTTGATACCTGGAATCCCTGAAGAGGCAGGCGGCAGGTGAGTGGGTGACCAAAAAATGCAGGTGTGTGGGCCAGTGCATTCCTGGGCTTAAGGCCAGGCTGGTTCCAAGACAGAGGGGTCAGTCAGCAGGCCTGAGGAAGGAGCTAGGGTGACAGGCACTAGCAAAGCAGGAGTTGCCCAGGGCACTTCAGCGTAGCCAGGGGGTGGGCTTCCCTCTGAGGGGAGAAGGGAATTTCAGAGTGTCAGTGACAATTAAGTCAGCTCACCCAGCAGGACAGTATTACCATATGCTTGTCGTGACCTTGGCCAAGAGTGCATTTTTCTGATGGGTAAGTTCACTCTAGCCTGCCCCCTCAGAGGAAATCCAGGCAGATCTGTAGCAGGTGGTCTGAACTAGGCCAGGTGCCACTGCAACATGTCTTTGCAGCCCACTAGCTGAGGGCAGGAGTAGCCCTAGCGGCAGGAGACACAGATGTCTTCCTCCACACTCTGCCACGCCACCAAGCGGCCAGCATGGGATGTCCTCATAGGCTTCGGGAAGACACGAGTGTGACCTCACTTCATTAAGGGAAGAAAACAGCCAGGTGCCTCAGCTCTTAGACTTGGCCATGCCTAACAGCTGTTAGCCCAGATTATTCCACTAGCAGGTAGAGCACTGGTTCTCAACCTTCCTAACGCCACGACCCTTTAATACAGTTCCTCATGTTGTGGTGACCCCCCCCAACCATAAAATTATTTTCGTTGCTACTTCATAACTAATTTTGGTACTGTTATGAATCGTAATGTACATATCTGATACGCAGGATGGTCTTAGGCAACCCCTGTGAAAGGGTCATTCGACCCCCAAAGGGGTCGCGACCCACAGGTTGAGAAGCACTGAGCTGGAGTGTCTAGCTGCTTCAAGACTTCTCAAACCTGCCTCTTCCATATGCCTTCCGTGGCTACCAGAAGGCCTCTTGGGGCTTGAGGTACAATTACACTGTGTTTATTGTATTTTATACTATAAGATGGATGCATACCAAAAAAATTAATGCATTCTTGTAACAATTTAAGCAATACAGATTCCATGAAGGAAAAGTTAGCAGTCTGCCTAACTTCCACCCTCAACACCAGCCTCCCTGAGAAATACCCACAAAATATTCCAATAGCATTAACTGTGGCCATGTCAGTGATTTGCCAGTTAATCATGTCATCTGGTGCAATCTCTCATATTTTTATTTTGGGGAGTATGTGTGTGTGTGTGCATTTTTTTTTTTTCTTGAGACAGTTTTTCACTCTGTCACCTCAGGCAGAGTGCAGTGGCATCATCATAGCTTACTGCGACCTAAAACTTAAGGGCTCAGGTGACTCAGCCTTCCAAGTAGCTGGGACTACAGGTGTGTGCCACTTATGCCCAGCTAATTTTTATATTTTTTTATAGAGATGGCATCTCACTCTCGCTCAGGCTGGTCTCAAACTCATGGCCTCAAACAGTCGTCCTGCCTCAGCCTCCCTAAGCACTTGGATTACAGACATGAGCCACGGTAGCCAGCCTATTTTTCCCATATGTACTGTCCGATGGTTCAGAGTCCTCTTCCTGTGCACATTAGAAGGGAACCATCCACAGCAGAATCCGTATCATAAACACTTTCTGTCCAGGACAGTGTCTGTGCCAGTGGGCACTGCTTTCCTGTTTGGGCAGTGGGTACATGGAGTAATTGATTTTCTTTGTCTGTTTGTGCTTCTGTAACTGCCTAGGTAATTTATACCACAGGCTGGATACTTTATCAACAATGGAAATTTATTTCTGAGTGTTTTTTTTTTTTTTTTGGCAGTTTTTGGCCGGGGCTGGGTTTGAACTCACCACCTCCGGCATATGGGGCCGGCGCCCTACTCCTTCGAGCCACAGGTGCCGCCCCTATTTCTGAGCTTTTTAGGAGGCCTGGAAGTCCAAAATCAGGGGGCCAACTGGTTCAATGTCTGGTGAGGGCTGCTGTCTGCTTCCAAGGTGGTGCCTGGTTGCTGAAACCTCCAGAGGGGACAAACAGTGTGTCCTCACACGGCAGAAAGGATGGAGGGGGGGATCTCGTTCCCTCAAGCCCTTTTATATGGCACTAATCCACTCATGAGGGCAGAGCTTCTTGGTCTAATCACTTTCTAAAGGCCTCACCTCTTAATGCTGTTGCATTGAGCATTAAGTTTGAACATGAAGTTTGGAGGAGACACAGACATTCAAACCATAGCATGGATTCACTAACGCAAAGACAGAAGGGGGTCATCCAGGGCTTCTCAGGGGCAGCTGGATCGCTTCAGGTCCTCCTCTGGTTTTCTGAGTCAATTTGTAGGAAAGGACAGGAAAGCAGAGAGACCTTAGGCTTCTTACTTCTGTGACCTCAAACGGGTTGCCCAATCTCTTGCCCATAAATTGGGTGTGATACTAATAATAGCCACTGTGGAAGCTGTTATGACAAGATGCACACACGCAGCCACGCCCACGTGCAGAGGAAGCAGTTCACTTTTTCAGGGAGACCAAAGAATGCCTGGGTTCAAATTCCAGAATTTACTTATTAGATCTGCCTTTCCAGGCCAGATCCCTCACCTCCCTGGATCCCATTTTCCTTCTTTCTGAATGGGGTGATAAAGTCCGCCTTGGGGGGATTCCGCGAGCACAGCCCAGGGCCCACCCTGCAACAGGCACCAGTGAGCAGTAATGGTGTTGTCATTATTTTTGTTCTGTAGAATAAGGCGCCTTCTTTATCGGTTTCTCCCTTTCCCCCTCACGGAATGGGGCTCCTAAGGCCTGTGACCGTCTGAACTGAGTCTAGTTTTATCTAAAACAAACACCGGGCCTGCCCTAGTGTGGAGTCAGGGGCCCAGATGCCCCTGTCCCCAAAGTCCACCACAGTCACCGTAGTCATAGCTCTGCCTGCCTGGGCGTGTTTTCCCTCCCAAAGGAGTGATGTAGGAGAGGGTGTTTCCGTAAAAACTCCCAGAGGAAGAAGCAGGCCGATTAAATAGTGTGCTGGCTTTCCTCTCTGGGACTTCGGGGAAGTGACTAAGGAAGTTTCTGGAAATTGGGGTCCATGGCGGGAAGTATCCAGACATTTGGAGCCCTATTGTCCAACCATTTTCATCCCACCGAGGCCCTGGAGGTGCCTCTCCATAACACGTCCTCAGCCGAGTCCCAGGAGCCCCCTGTGAGCTTTGGGGTTGTTCTTTGCCTCCACAATTTTATCTTCCAGGAAATAAACACAGCCGGGGCATCTTAAAGGAGACCAAGCTTTTCCTGTCCAGGGAGAGATCTGTGCCTGATCTCACCCTGAAACCCAGAGTCCTCTGGGAAGTGCTGGCTTTCCCTGTGGAGCACCCAGAGCTCTTCCCACATTCACTGATTCACCCATCAGGTGTAGCTTGTACTCCGGTGGCGCCCAGGTGTCACTCGGTGCTGGGACTGTGTAAGGAACAAGGCCCGTCTTTTCCTGTGTATCTTATGTTCCAGCAGGGAAGATCGACAATAAACAAATAAATGATATGACGTTGAAGAGTAAGGGCACTCTGAAAAACAAATCCAGTAGGATGTGGAGCCAGAGAGGGAAAGAAGCCACAATAGCCAGTGTCAGAAATAAGCTCGTAGGGCGGGTGTCTGAGCAGACACTTGGATTGAGGGAGCAGACTACGTGGCTAAGAGCGCGCCAGCAGGAGCAACGAGCGCTGTGGCCCTCAGCAGAGGCTGGGGACACAGGCAGAAGGGGCAGGCCCAGTTGGTGTTTCTCACGCGGTGTTCACCATAACCACTCCACGGAATTTCATCGCCGCAGGCACCCTCCCTGTCTGCCTCTTGGTGCGCCTCCTCTGTGTACAGAGTGGGAAGAGGAGGGTGTCTTCCCCCCAAGCGCCACCTCGTGGGCACAGTATTGTTCACTATGAGAATGTGCGACTGCCCACAGGCAGTTTTAAGGAGCTCGTGTTCTCCAGCGCCTGTTTGGACTAACAGCGTCTCAAGGCAACATCTCTCTAAACTCCCCGGGCCAGGGCTCCTCCTGGATGTCCGAGAGAGACCTCAAACTTACTGTCTGAAAGGAAACCTTTGGTAACAGCTGTCTGCACTTACTCTGCCTCCTGAACTCCCCAGGCTTGCATATCCCGCTAGTGCCAACCCCTCGCTCGGGCTTCATGCTCAGCTCACCTTTCTCTCACATTCCACACGCTTCTCCCCCCTTTCTCTGCCACCACCGTGGCCAAACCTCATCTTTGCTCACCTGGTTCGTGCAGTAGCCTCCTGCCTGCCATCTCACTCTTGTCTCCAGGGAACTGGCAAAATAGTGGGTCCCCCTTGGATGAGGAAGAAACCGGAGGTGGGAGATGTGCTGTGAGCTGTCTCCGGGTGCTCTGAGCACCAGAAGGAGGAAGAGGAGCTTGCCTCCTGCCAGGACTCCTGCCTGGGAGCATCAGCTTGTCCCGCCCCTTCTTTTTTTTTTTTTTTTTTTGCAGTTTTTGGCCGGGCTGGGTTTGAACCCACTACCTCTGGCATATGGGACCAGCGCCCTACTCCTTTGAGCCACAGGCACCGACCCTGTCCCGTCCCTTCTTCCCCCGCCCTCCACACCTCACTCAGGTCCCCAGTCTCACCGTCCTCTCAACCCCACATACAGTGTCCTTCCTCATCAAAAGTGGACACTGGGCCCTGCTCTCTCCGCACATGTTGCTGAGGGCCTACTGTGTGCCTGTCCACGGTTGATTCTGGGGATACAGTGATGACTAAGGTGTAGAATGGGGGTGATGGCCCACGCACAGCCCCCATCTCCACTTCATGTCGAGCTCACCCTTCACCCTGAAGCTCAAACAAGTCACCCTTGTGGCCTTCCTCGGCTTCCCTGGCCTCCTCCCGCCACCTCCCAAGGCCTGCACTTTCTCCTCACAGCGTGATTACTGGGAGTATTGGGTGCTGTCTCTCTCACCTGCCAAGCTGTAAACCTCATGCCGACAGGCCTGTGTCCATGATGTCCCCGTGTCCTCTGCACCCAGACTGGCAGCTGCCCAGCAAGAAGCACTTACTGAACGGTTGGAGGGGAATGAGTGAGCGGGGCACCCGGCTTGTCTGAGTATGGCCAGGATGGCTTCTCAGGGAGGAAGAGTCAGAGGCTGTGATTGAATGAAGCGCTCCCTTATCCCCTGGTGATAATTCAGAGCTCATAGGCAGGTGTCTGGAAAGAGGGGCCAGGCGGCCTTGGGCCTGAGAACTCGCTGTAATTAGCACAGCCAGGCTGTTCCTGGGAGTCTTTCTTTGGGCCTCCTATCTTGATGGCCTTGGGTCGCCAGGCCCACTCATGGGCCAGAAGTGCTCAGAGTACCTTCTCCGACATAGCCATGGCATTTCAGGGTCATGGCCGGAGCCAGATGTGGATGGTGAGACACTGCTATTTCCGGGGCCTGTTGAGCAATGACGACTCTCTCTGTTTCATATCCAGGACCCTCACTGCTAGAAGCATTGCCATAGAGACGAGGCCCCTGGGAGGGGCAGGGACACCCCTTTCACTTTCCCTGATACTCTGCTTCCTCTGAGGAGCCACAGCCGGCTCAGCTCTCCCCTTCTACCCTCTGGGAGGCCTCCACTTATTATTTATTCCTCTGGGACCTGAGAAACAGGCAGGTGTTTCTGACATTTGGCGGCAGGACTCTTGCTCCCTCCAGAGCCCCTTGTCATACCCCTAGTGATCTTTAAGGCCCCATGACCCTGGCTCTCACTCTGGGAATTCTCTTGTCTCTATAGCTGCCTTTGAACTAGCCACAGGGTGGTCCCATCCTCTGTTTAGGGCTATCAGCAAAAGCAGGGCATGGTGCTGGGCCGGGCCCAGTGGCTCACGCCTGTAATCCTAACACTCTGCGAGGCCAAGGCAGGTGGATTGCTTGAGCTCAGGAGTTTGAGATCAGCTTGAGCCCTGTCTCTAAAACTAACCAGATGTTGCAGCAGGTGCCTGTAGTCCCAGCTACTCAGGAGGCTGAGGCAAGAGGATCACTTGAGCCCAAGAGTTTGAGGTTGCTATGAGCTGTGACACCATGGCACTCTACTGAGGGAGACAAAGTGAGATTCTGTCTCAGAAAAAGAAAATCGTGGTACTAATTTTTTTTGCAGTGTTTGGCCGGGGCTGGGTTTGAACCCGCCACCTCTGGCATATGGGGCCAGTGCCCTACTCCTTTGAGCCACTGGCACCGCCTTGTGTTACTAATTTTTAAAAGAATCAGGGGGCAGAGAGCGCTCTGGGGTGAGGGCTGGAAAAGCTAATTGAGGACTGATAAGGAAACTTGAGCCCTGTGCGCAAGTCACTATGCTTGTGGGGCTCTGTGCTCCAGACAGTCAGCCCTGTGTGTCTTCGCTGGTCCCATGCTGTCCTGCTCCCCTCAACCCAGTGCCCTCTGTCCTCATTGCTACCTGGTGAGCCACTTTTTATGTCTGAGGACCTGCCCATGTGGAAAGAGCATCCTCAGGACATCCCCTTCCTGTCCATACCCCTCCAAAGGGAGTTGCTTTTCTCTGCATTCATGGCCATTTACGTCATTCAGAATACTTTTTTGTCTGTGGTCATTTCTTTGCACATCTGTGTCTCCCATTTTAAACAATGAACTCCTTGGGGACAGGGAACAGGTCTTATCCACGTCTGTAAAAGTTAATGCCAAGCACCATGCCTGGCACTCAGCAGGTGCTTGGAGTGTTGGGGGCCATAGGATGTTTGTGAAAAATGGCTTCAGGGAGTTCTCAAAGATTGAGTAGAGTTTTAACAGGAAGCCCCATGGGGACAGGGATGTTTTCTTTGCGCCTAGAGCTTGCACAGTGCCTGCCACAGAATAAGCATCTAATATCTATCTGTTCAGTGGGTGAAGGGTTAAAGTTCTGCTAGAAAAGTCTTCCTGGGGGAGGTGGGGTTTGGGGGGATTTTTGAAGAAAACAGAAGAGGCCTCAGGGTCAGAGAGAAATGAACTTGGAATGGGAAATGACCAGAGCAATGAGGAATCCCCCAGGGAGGGAGCACATGGGACTGAGAGAGTCGGGGACTCTGGCAAGGTCTGGAGCAAGGCCCTAAGAGGAAGGCATGGGCAAGGAGCCAGCACACAGTAGGTACTTTGTGGACCTGAACAGCAGGAGACAGTCACTATCTAGGGCACATGGTGGAATCTTATTTGCAGTCATTAAAAACCCAGAAGCACCTCCAGTCTGCCAGGCTCTGTCCAAGGGCATCACATACCTGCTATGACCTAGGTCCTCACTGCTGCCCTGATAGATGTCAGACCTCTGTTCTGCAGCTGAGGACACTGAGGCTCCAAGAAGGACTCATTCAGGGACACCCAGGGGGCAAGTGGAACACACTGCAAACTCTCCTGTCTGTCACTCCAGAGAACGCCACAGCCAGCGCGAGCGAGGCAGAGAGGAAGGCACAGGTGTACTACCGTGCGTGCATGAACGAGACCAGGATCGAGGAGCTCAGGGCCAAGCCCCTGATGGAGCTGATCGAGAAGGTGGGTCCCTCGGACAGACGTTCCCATCCGCCACCTGCCTGTCCCTCTGGCTTCTGCTCCAGCTCTCAAGTGCCATCAGGGCCCAGCCACCTCACACCATGCCCAGCTGGACGGTCAGGGCTGCCTGTGTGTGTGTGTGTTGCACCTCTGTGTGGGCAGGGCCGTCTGTGCGTGTGTTTGCACAAGGGTGTGTATCAGCATCTGCTGTGGATGTCTGTCTTCTTTTTTTTTTTTTTTTTGCAGTTTTTGGCCGGGGCTGGGTTTGAACCCGCCACCTCCAGCATATGGGGCCAGCGCCCTACTCCTTTGAGCCACAGGCGCCGCCCCGGATGTCTGTCTTCTGTGTGTCTCTCTGTGCGTCTGTGTGTGGGTCGGGGCCGTATTTAATGGGGAAAATGTTTCTCTGTACCTCTGCCTCTCCCTCAGAGGGTGTGCTTGTGTGTGTGTTCCAGAAAGACCAACCGGGCCTTGATCTGGAACCAGAGCCCTCCCTGTGGGGAAAGCCCTGTTGACCCCGGCCACCTCCTTACCCCTGAGCAGAGGAGGAAGGTCTTCCTTCCTGGACACCCGCAGTTGGCCTGGAGCAAACTACTCAGAGGGGCTGGACAGGCTTCCTGGTCCAGAGGAAAGGGGACTGTGCGTGTTTTCTGGCTGCCCTGTGCTCCCTGGAGGGCCTGCTCCCAGCCCCAGCTCCAGGAAAGTCCTATGGCAGAGTTGGTGGCTGTGGGCACTGGGGGCTGCACCAGTCCCCACTCTCTGGACAGGCCCTGGGTACCCATCTGCACCAATCCAGGAAAGATCAGGAGATTTAAAAAAAAATTCCAACCTGGTGGCGTCCATGGCTCAGTGAGTAGGGTGCCGACCCCATATACCGAGGTTGGCGGGTTCGAAACCAGCCCCAGCCCCATTGCAACAACAACAACAAAGAAAATCCCAACCTTGAGAGAGACTAAAGCTTAACTGTCTTCTTAAACATCTCGAACCTTTTCTGCCACCATAGTCACAATTGAATTTACGTGTGATAGGAATTACTTTCACATGATTCAGTGTCCTAAAAGTGAGCAGCGTACAGGGAAAAGCCACCTTCCCATTCCTACCCCGCCCACCCAGGGAGCAGCCCTATGTGGCTCTTGTCTGTGGCTCCTGTCTCGCTCGTCTAGGGTCTTCAGTTCACAGGTCAGAAACCCTCCATGAAGACCAGGCCTTTGGTTTACTCTTGAGGCTCAGAGAGATCAGATGAAGTGTCAGGGTCACAAGCCAGGTCAGCTGCAGAACTAGAGTCTGCAACCCAGTCTCCCTGCGACCTTGTCACCTCCCTGCCACTCTCTCTCCCCACAGCTCGGGGGCTGGAACATCACAGGTCCCTGGGCTAAGGACAACTTCCAGGATACCCTGCAGGTGGTCACTGCCCACTATCGCACCTCGCCCTTCTTCTCCGTCTACGTCAGTGCCGACTCCAAGAACTCCAATAGCAATGTCATCCAGGTGAGCTGGCCGGAAACATGGGAAGAGGAGAGGGCACAATCTCTTCCTGTTTTAATTGTAGCAAGTGCTGGGTGGGAAGACCTACCCTGGGTGTGACAGAGGCTTCTGGCTTCTGAGCCTAGGCTATTCTGGAGGCCCCCATGGGTGAGATATTTGTAGACAAGAGACCCAGAAAGAGTAGGCTGCCGGTCGTGGGCAGGTCGACATTGCACTGCAGAGTGTGGGCCCCAAGAGTGATGTCAACTTCTCGGTACTACTAAAGCACATCCTGGGTCTCCCCCCATCCCATCTCAGCATCTCTCTGTCAGAGCCAGCCCCATGCTGGGATTGGCACACCCAGGGGAGCCCCAGCACCGGTCTGCCCCAACCTCAGATGCCAGCATGGGAAACCCAGACTAGGGACCCTAGAGGTTGAGCTTCCAGCCTATCACTATCATCCACTTGCTGTGTGACCTTAAGCAAGTGCCTCAACCTCTCTGAGCTGCAACTTCCTTCTCCATCAAATGAATATAACAACACCTGCCTTAGGTGTGTCAGGGTGTGACCATAGGCTCTAGTGTGAGTTACCAGGAATGCCCCCGCTCACCGCAGGCTGTCTGCCAGTAGCATACTCATTTTTTTTTTTTTTGAAACACAGTCTCACTCTAACATGCTGGGTTATGTGGCATCATAGCTCTCAGCGACCTCGAACTCCTGGGCTTAAGGGATCCACTTGCCTCAGCCTCCCGAGTAACTGGGACTATAGGTGCCAGTCACAATGCCTGAATAGTTTTTATATTTTTAGTAGAGACAGGGTCTTGCTTTTGCTTGGGCTGGTCTCAAACTCTGGAACTCAAGCACTCACTCACCTTGGCCTCCCAGAGTTCTAGGATTATAGGCATGAGCCACCGTGCCCAGTCAGCCAGCACTGTATTCTCGCATCCTCATTCCAGCTCTGAAGGTTAGGTATTCTTTCCCTTATTTTCCTGATGAGAAACCTGAGGATCAGAAAGGTTAAGTCACTTAACCAAGGTACACAGCTTGTGAGCGGCTCTTAACCACTCAGGACATGCTCAGCAAAGTTCGAGACCAGGAGGTGTCTCTTAGAGATAGATGGCTTTCGCAGTGCCCGTAGCTCAGTGGGTAGGTCGTCGGCCACATACACCAAGGCTGGCGGGTTCAAACCCAACCTGGACCAGCTAAACTGATGATAACTGCAACAAAAAAATAGCCAGGCATTGTGGCGAGCACCTGTAGTCCCAGCTCCTAGGGAAGTTGAGGCAAGAGAATCACTTAAGCCCAAGAGTTAGAAGTTGCTGTGAGCTGTGACCCAATGGCACTCTACCGAGGGTGATGTGATGAGACTCTGTTTCAAAAAAAAAAAAGAGAGAAAGAGAGAGAGATGGCTTTGCCCTTTTCCTTTCCAAATGGGCAAGAAAGTATTGTCCCTTCCTGAGGGGCTGGGGGGGTGGACACCAGTGACTTCAGCTCATGCTCTTGTTAAAACCTGAGCCATGGTCCTCTGATGCCATGTGCCAGCATGCTCAGGGTGGGCAGAGGCTGTGCAGGGCACATGTGCACAACAGATGCTTCCCCTTACTCCTGCCTCCCTGCAGGTGGACCAGTCTGGCCTGGGCTTACCCTCGAGAGACTACTACCTGAACAAAACCGAAAATGAGAAGGTGAGTATGCCTCTTCAGAGACATGGCTTCTGTCCCCATCCCACCCCCTGAGGTGTTTATCTCCCCCGAGTGTTCAACCCCATTATTCCTATGCAGGTCTTTGAAGCCGGAGGAACCCAGACAACCCACTTACTCAGTGGGTGACAGGCAGTTCCTGGCAGGGAAGAGACACTGCTCAGCTGGCTGTGTCACATTCAGGCATTTAGGGACAAAGGGGCAGGGGCCAAGTATCCTCTGTCTCTCTTCTACAGAGAGGCAGTAGTAACAGCCATTTGTGGGTCTTGGGCCTTTTGTATACATCCCCTCTCGCACTCCCTGTCACCCTGCACAACTTGAACTTTTTGAACATGATCCATCCCATCTGTCAAGTGGGTATAAATTTTACCCTTCCTTTTACAGAGCAGGGAATAAAGCTCAGAGTCACTAATTGACTTGTTCAAGGTCATGTAGCCAAACAAGCACAAGGCTGAGATTCTCATCCACGTCTGCATTCTGCAAAGCCTAAGCCTTTCCCTCCCTGCCTGCCTCTTACGAAGTCCCAGGGACAAGCTTGCCTGAGGCTCGCTCATCTGCCCATCCAAACTCCACCCACTGTACTGAGCAAGCACCCACTGAGTGCCTGATGCTAGGGAGATGGTGGTGAACAAGGTGGTCCGTGTCCCATGGGACTCGAGGCCTAGTAGCTGAGGCAGACAGACATTACTTAAAACTACCCAACCAGATGCATAACAACAAACTGATAAGGGAAGGGTGAGCTGATTCCACTCTGGAAACTTGGGGATGGAAGGTATTTCAAAAAGGGTGTGTTCCAAGAACAGAAAGACAGGGCCAGAGCAGCAGGGCCCAGGCCCCCTGGGGCCCTATGGACTGACAGAAGCCTTGGGCTTTCTCCTAAGGGCCGTAGAGAACCATGAAGGGACACAGTGCTGAAATAATTCTCCCAGTTATGCTTCCCACAGGCCCCCTGAACGTGACTCAGCTACCCTTGCCCAGGGGGCAGCACATGGCAGCCTCTAACCCTTTGGGGGTGCTGGACCCACAGGTGCTGACTGGATACCTGAACTACATGGTCCAGCTGGGGAAGCTGCTGGGTGGGGGGGATGAGGATGCCATCCGGCCCCAGATGCAGCAGATCCTGGACTTTGAGACAGCGCTGGCCAACATCACCATCCCCCAGGAGAAGCGCCGGGATGAGGAGCTCATCTATCACAAAGTGATGGCAGCCGAGCTGCAGGTAACCTGACCCCAGTGGCCGCGGAGGCCAGGTCTGCTCCCAGGCTTCAGATAAGCCACAGGGCTGGGGGTTGTTTATTCTCGCTTTGTCGCATCCTTGAAGTAGCCCTATGAAGGAGGGATGCTTGTTATCCCCAGTTTACAGATGGAAAAACTGAGGCTCAGAAAGGTTACGTTATCTGCTGAAGGCCACACACTAGTAAGTGACCCCAAAGCAGCCTCTTGCCCTGCACCAGGATGCTTCTCCATGACGGTATTTCCCTGTAGTCACAATAGCAGTTCACATTGGCAGGGCGTTTCTAATCTCTCCAGCGCCAAACAGGTGGAGCCTGGTTACAGTAAGCACTCCATAAATGTGAGGTGTGGGTTCTGCGTCTCTCCCCCCTTTGCTGAGCCAGGAGGGTAAGTGACATATTCAAGGCCCAGAGGCTCTCGAGTGGCTGGACATAAGCCTCAGGGTCAAGTCACTAGAGCTCTGCTCTTGGCCACATCCCCTGGCGACATCCCAGCCAAGGCATAAGAGGGAGTCAGACCTGCGCACTCTGTGACTGGGGCGACCCATGCAGGAAGCCTGGTGTCTGTTCTGCAGGTCAGCCTCTGCCACGGGCTGCCCTCGCTGGCTGCTGGGCCCTGAGCCGGCTGCCTGCCGCCCCCTTCCCAGTGCATCAGGTGTTGCTGTCCAGCCCTGTCCTCGACACCAGGGGTCACAGGGGAGTCCAGAGGGGCCTCTGCTGAGCTTTCTGTTTCTTGCCTTCACCCAGTTTCTTGACCAGGCCTTGCCCTCCCTTGGACCGGATGCCACGTGCATGCCAGGGCTCCGCCAAGGTGTCATCTTCCCTCCCCCAGATTCACCAAGTCTGCCCGTCCCTTCCTTCCTTCAGGTGTCTACCCTTCTTTCCTCCCCATCCCTCCATCTGAGAGGTATGTATGGGGGCCACCTTGGAGCCTTGATTTTTTTGGGGTTTTTTGAGACAAGGTCTTGTTTTGTTGCCCAGGCTACTGCAGTGCTGTGGCCTCGGCCTAACTCCCAGCAACCTCAGACTCCTGGGCTCAAGTGATCCTCTTTCCACAGCCTCCTGAGTAGCTGGGACTACAGACACCCACCGTGATAGCCAGCTAATTTTTCTATTTTTAGTAGAGACAGGGTCTCACTCTTGCTCAGGCTGGTCTTGAACTCCTGACCTCAAGCAGTCCTCCCATGTTGGCCTCCCATAGTGCTAGGATTACAGGTGTGAGCCACCCAGCCTGGCCAGGCCTTGTTCTTGATATACTCCCACGCCAGTGGGGACACCAGCTAGGAAACAACTCCAGTCTAACTGCTAAGAGCTTTGGGCAAAAGCAGCAGGCCCTGGGGAGCCAGGGTAGGGGAGCAGCAGGAAGGTGAGTCTAACAGGTGAGCCCCAGCCAAGCCAACTGGTGTCCTGGGTGATTGTACAGCCCATGTAAGAGCCTCCGGTGAGGGCAAGAGAACCTGGCCCCCAGCTGGCGCCAGCTGCCCATTAGGTCCCAGAGAAGCTGGTGCCAGGGCCAGTGGTGCTGAGTGGGCTGCGATGGAGATGAGCAGCCGGCGTCAGGCACCATCTGGCACTGTTTTTCTGCTCCAGGCCAGGAGGTCGAGGGAGATACTGTTTGTGCGTGTTATTAGGTTTGCTCTAGCTGCCCAGTTCCCAGCCTGAGAGGGGCCCCAGCAGTGCCTCGGCCTCCCAGTGGCCATGGCGCTGAGAATGGCAGAGAGGACACAGCAGCCCCAAGCCACCCTGCGCTGCCATATTCTCCCCTGCATGTCCTATCACCATTGCTTTTGTCCCCTTCCTCCAAGGAAGAAAGGAGGAGGCCTTCCCTCCCTCCCAGCTGCACGGCTGCCAAGGCAGGAAGAATCCAGCAAGAACAGTAGCCATAGCTGTGTGGGCTCTGGGCTGAGAATCAGAGGCAGCCCCAGCCCATCTCATCATGACCTGTGTGGCCTTAGACAAGTTACTTAACTCGCCCTTGGGAGCCTCGGTTTCCTTCTTTGTAAAATGGGCTTTGCTCATTCACTCACACTTGCTACGTGCCACAACACAGAGACAAATGAGATGCAGCCCCTGTCCTCACGAGGGACAGTGGTTCTTTAAGTCACACAGTCCCTTGAGTACAGGTCAAAAACTATGGACTGTCGCCCAGAAGAAATGGGCATATAGGGCACACCCATAGCTCAGTGGATAGGCCACTGGCCACATACACTGAGGCTAGCAGGTTTGCAGTTCGGCCAAGGCCGGGTTTGAACCCGCCACCTTCGGTATATGGGACCAGCGCCCTACTCGCTGAGCCACAGGCGCTGCCCTAGGCTAGCGGGTTTGAACCCAGCCTGGGCCAGCTAAAAAAACAATGACAACTGCAACAACAACAAAAAATAGCCGGGCGTTGTGGCCGGCACCTGTAGTCCCAGCTACTGGGGAGGCTGAGGCAAGAGAATTACTGAAGCCCAAGAGTTTGAGGTTGCTGTGAGCTGTGACGCCACAACCCTCTACGGAGGGTGACATAGTGAGACTCTGTCTCAAAAAAAAAAAAAAGAAAGAAAGAAATGGGCATATATGCATCTATTCACAAAAAAATTATAACCAACATTTAAAGAAGTCTTGGATCCCCCCACCCCCGAAGCCTGGTGTCCTCAGTAGGAATCTCAGCCTGGCCAACCCACTGGGTTGCAGAAGGATAAGTTGAGGCAAAAGATGAGAATGGTTTCATTCTGTAAGCTCATGTGCACTATACAAGTGTAACATATTATTACTGTTCCTTTGTGACTGGCAATGTCAACCAGGTCCCCAGCATTAAACCAATTTGTTTTGTTCCACCCTGGGACAGAGAATGTCTTGTCCCCTGGTATCTGGACATTTGGGGTATTTTTCCCATACTCCAAGTGACTCAGGGATAAGTAGTCCAGGTTGCACAGCGTGGTTCTAGGCTAGCCCTGCTGGAGCACAGAATGGTTCCAGGCTAACCCCCAGCAGAGTCTGAATTCACAGCCACCAACCAGACATTCTTTTGTCTCTTCTCTGTGACAAGAGAGGGCCACCCCTTTGTTTCTAATACCCCCCCACACCAGATGCTGTTTGGGACTGAGCCCCAGCCTCTGCTCTGATTTCTCCAGCTGAGACAAAGCCCGGAAGCATCCTCTTCTTCTCTCCCACTTTTCAAGCCTACTTGCCTTGGCTGGGTTGTGACCAACAGGCCTCCTTGGTTTCAGGTGTGGAAAATGGAGCTCATCAGTGTGCCCCAGAGGGCGTGCATCATAAGAGGAATATCCTAGTCAATTAAACCAGCAAGCTCCATGGAGCTGGATCTGGACACATGCGTTTAAAAGTCAGTTTGCTAAAGTAACAGGGATTAAAAATGTAAATATGCTGGTGTTCGACACCCATCTCCTCATCTCAGAGTTGTGAGAATTTCCCCACACAGACACCTGCTATCCCTAAAGGGGCAGCAGAGGGATTTCTCACCATCTGATATCTGCAGTTCGGGAAGCTCTCATTCATCCTGTAAACAATGACATTTTATAAACTTATTGATTTTCCTGGATTCTTTGTCACGGGGTCCTGCAAAGCAGGTGGCTCTCATTGTAGAGCCCTATTTGAAGATCTGAAAGCACATCTCCAAATTGTGTAGGCACAAAAATGTTAAAGATCAGCCCCAGAGATTACCTGGCTGAGGGTCTCCTGCCAGGAGAGGGCAGAGAAGACAAGCTAGGGGAAAAGGAAACTCAGGGTAATTGAGCAAGCACGTCCACAGGGCACAGAGCAGTCGACTCTGGGAGGCCAGATTGTTGTCCCCATTTCAGAGAAAAGTAGAAAATGACGCATGGCTGCTAGACTCTGATCCAGTTCTGCTCGATCCCAGCCCAGGGCTCTTTGCTGCTCATCCGGCTGCAGGCAGACAGGGATGTGTTAGAGCTCACCATTTCCTGAGTCTCCTCTGCACATCTCTTCCCAGCTCTGCGGACAGTTTGCAGTCAGTCTCGGTGAAAATATTTACCTGTAAACTGTGAGCTAGCTTTAACCCTTTGCCAGCACACCGCTGCCTTCAGGACCTGCCTTCCTCACAGCCTCTCCTGTCCTGTGAGGCCATTGATGCCTAGTGGCTGAGCTGCCCTTTTAAACCCAGAGAGAAAAGGGAACCTGGGTTTTAGACTTGCACAGTCACTGGTTAATTGTGTGACCCCAGAAAAGTCACCTTATGTCATTTGCAAATTGTGTCTATTAAATGGGGAGTTTTGATGACTGCCTCCCTCCTCGGGGACATCATAGGTATTTAGGAACAGGTTATAGATGGATCTTACTTTACAGATTGATTTTACATTATTAATTGATTTTCCCATATGAAGACAATGTACGAGACATCCCTGACTTCCTTTATCTGTCTAGCGTCTTGCCCTCTTTCAGTGGAACGGGGCCACGGCCACTCTTGGGAGACCTTGAGCAGTGGCCAACATCGATGGATTGCTTGCTAACTGCTAGACGTACCCAACTACGTGATTGACACATACGGGCATTGTTGCCATCGCATAGAATATGTGGGCCTGAGAAAACCTTGCATTCTGTAAAATGACACGCTAAAAATAACAGGACATGTGAGAAAAGTAGGACAAGAGCAAACCATTCAAAAGTTATGCAGCTCAGCTTGAGAACATAATGCAAAGGACAGATACCGAGTGATTCCACTTACATGAGGTGCCAGACAAGTCAAATTCCTAGACGCAGGAAGTAGAAGTAGTTTCCAGGGGCAGGGTGGGAGGCTCTGGGAATTTATTGTTTAATGGGTACAGAGTTTCTGTTTTGCAAGATGAAATCCGTGGATGGATGGCAATGATGGTAGTGCAACGATGTGAGTGAACTTATGCCCCTGAACTGTATTCCTAAGAATGGTTAAGATGTAAATTTTACATTACACGTATTTGCCACAATTTTCTTTTTAATGTGTGACTTAGTAATCAGAACCCTAACAAAACAATAACTGGAGGGCTGCGCCTGTGCCTCAGCGAGTAGGGCGCCGGCCCCATATACTGAAGGTGGCACGTTCAAACCCAGCCTTGGCTGAACTGCAAAACAAAAAAATAGCCGGGTGTTGTGGTGGGCACCTGTAGTCCCAGCTACTTGGGGGCTGAGGCAAGAGAATCGCCTAAGCCTAGGAGTTGGAGGTTGCTGTGAGCTGTGTGACGCCACAGCACTCTACCGAGGGCGATAAAGTAAGACTCTGTCTCTACAAAAAAAAAAAAATAACTGGAGCCTTGAGAGGTAACTCAGCATGCCTGGAGGCTTCCTCAAGGGGGATGCTGGCCCAGGATGCCAAGGAGCTGCAGACAGGCAGGGAGCTGTGAGCCACAGGCCAGGGAAGAGACCAACCTGCTGGTGCCTGAGAGTTAAGCAGAGCTGGAGGGGCCTCTGCAGGAGCGGAGCCCAGGTCAGGTGCTCATTTTCAATCACTTTAAAGTAGAGCTGAAGGCAGGGCGGGGTGGCTCACGCTTGTATTCCTAGCATTCCGGGAGACCGAGGTGGGTGGATTGCTTGAGCTCAGGAGTTTGAGACCAGCCTGAGACAGAGTGAGACCTGTCTCTACTAAAAATAAGAAAATTAGCTGGGGACGGCGCCTGTGGCTCAGTGAGTGGGTAGGGCGCTGGCCCCATATACCAAGAGTGGCATGTTCGAACCTGGCCCTGGCCAAACTGCAATAACAACAATAAAGGCTCAGCGCCTGTGGCTCAATGGGCTAAGGCACCAGCCACATGCACCTGGGCTGGTGGGTTCAAATCCAGCCCCGGCCCACCAAACAACAATAGTGGCTGCAACCTAATAATGGCCGGGCGTTGTGGTGGGTGCCTGTAGTCCCAGCTACTTGGGAGGCAGAGGCAGGAGACTTGCTTGGGCCCGTGAATTGGAGGTTGCTGTGAGCGGTGATGCCACGGCACTCTATCCAGAGTGACAGCTTGAGGCTCTGTCTCAAAAAAAAAAAAACAACAACAATAAAAAGTAGCTGGGCATTGTGGCGGGCACCTGTAGTCCCAGCTACTCGGGAGGCTGAGGCAAGAGAATTGCCTAAGCCCAGGAGTTGGAGGTTGCAGTGAGCTGTGTGATGCCACAGCACTCTATGGAGGGCGATAAAGTGAGACTCTGTCTCTACAAAAAAAAAATTAGCCAGGCGTTGTGGCGGGTGCCTGTAATCCCAGCTACTCGGAGGCTGAGACAAAGGGATTGCCTGAGCCCAAGAGTTTGAGGTTGCTATGAAGTATGACACCATGCCTTTCTACCCAAGGTGACAAAGTGAGACTCTGTCTCAAAAAACAAAATATTAAAGTAGAGCTGAGCAGCCTTCTGGTGCTTCAGCTGAGCTGAGGGCTTTCCCTTGCTGAAGGTTAGCATTCGACTCTTGCCTTTCCAGATCCCGTGCCCGAGAAACATCACCCACAGACCACCACAGTCTGCACACATACTGCTATTATCGCTCAACTTACCAAACGCAGAGAAGCTCATTGATGTTCCGGAGGCACTTGTTGAATAGAATAGATGGAATTAGCTTATTGGATGCTCACAGTAACCCCATGAAGCAGGTTCTGTTATTATGGTGATCCCTGTTTTCAGATGAGATACAGAGGCACACAAGGGTTCGGTAACTTACTCAAGGTTACACAGCTAGAGTAAGTAGGAGCTAGAAGCAGAGCCCTAGCAGGTTGGCTCCAGATTCTACATCCCTGTTTTAGGCCTGTCTGAAGCTCAGTCTCTTCATTGGTAAAGTGGAGATAATATTACCGATCGCTTAGACTCTGATGAGGACCAAGTGGCATAATCTGCTGAGTCATTTGCAATGGCTCCTGACACGCGGGGCTGGGAGGGGTAGGCTAGTGAATGACAGCTGCCGTTGCATCTCCTCTTATTCTGTCCTAGTTCCATTTCAAGGTGAATTTTGATGTTGGGCTTCTTAGAATTCTACCTATAGCGTCAATAGCAAAGTCGCCAGCCCCCTGTGTGACCATCTGCCCAGGCTGTCAGGCAGCACCAAGTTCTTTCCTTTGCCAAAGGGCAGAAGGGGCCATGACACCTTCTGCAGACTGCCCTGGAGACCTGGGCCCCAAGGAGATTCAGTGCATCAGAGTCACTTTGTCCTCTTCCCTTATAGACCTTGGCACCTGCCATCAACTGGTTGCCCTTTCTCAACACCATCTTCTACCCTGTGGAAATCAATGAATCCGAGCCTATTGTGGTCTATGACAAAGAATACCTTGAACAGGTCTCTACTCTCATCAACAACACTGACAAATGGTAAGGGGGCCCTGGCAGCCTGGGATGTGACTCAGGGAGCTGCCTTCTCAGGCAGTATGGGCCACAAGTACGGGATGACAAACTGACTCAGGAAAATAGGCCATTGTGTGTGTGGGAGGGGTTATGAGGGGCAGCAGGGCATCTTGGTTACAGGCACAGGTTCAAATCCCAGCTCCTTTCCCTACCAGCTTTGTAGACCTGGGCAAATTTCTTACCCTTTCTTAGGTTCATTTTCCTAGTCCATAAAATGGGGATACAAATAGCACCATCACATAGGGGTGCTGTGAGAATCAAGTAAAATAATCACTGTGTGGCTTGGCACCTGTAGCTCAACAGCCAGGGCGCCAGCCACATACACCGGAGCTAGCGAGTTCAAACCCAGCCCAGGCCTGCCAAAACACAATGACAACTACAACCAAAAAATAGCTGGTCATTGTGACAAGCACCTGTAGTCCCAGCTACTTTGGAGGCTGTGGCAAGAGAATCGCTTAAGCCCAAGAGTTTGAGGTTGCTGTGAGCTGTGATGCCACAGCACTCTACCAAAGGAGACATAGTGAGATTCTGTCTCAAAAAAAAAACAGGAAAAAAAAAAGAAATAACCAGTGTGAGAGGTTTTAATACAGTGCCTGACACATAATAGGACTCAGTGAATGGTAGCTGCTATTTTTAGTTGAGATTTATTATAAGGCCAAGCACAGTGTGGCTCACACCTATAATCCCAGCTGAGAGGCCAAGGCAGGTGGATTGCCTGAACTCAGGAGTTTGAGACCAGCCTGAGCTGGAGCAAGACTCTGTCTCTAAAAATAGCCAGGTGTTGTGGGAAGTACCTGTAGTCCCAGCTATTTGGGAGGCTGAGGCAAGGGGATCACTTGAGCCCAAGAGTTTGAAGTTGCTGTGATCTATGACGCCATGGCACTCTATCAAGGGCACCAAAATGAGATTCTGTCTTTAATAATAATAATAGCCAGGCATTATTATGTGGTAGGCACCTGTAGTCCTAACTACTCAGGAGGCTGAGACAAGAGAATTTCTTGAGCCCAAGAGTTTGAGGTTGCTGTGAGCTATGATGCCACGTTACTCTATCGAGGGCAACAAAGTAAGACTCTGTCTCAAAAAAAAAAAATTATTATTTTTCAATTTTAAAGACTTGTAGAGGGCAGCACCTGTGGCTCAGTGAGTAGGGCGCCAGCCCCACATACCAAGGGTGACGGGTTCAAACCCGGCCCCAGCCAAACTGCAACAACAACAAAAAAATAGCCTGTGGCTCAATGGGCTAAGGCACCAGCCACACACACCTAAGCTGGCAGGTTTGAATCCAGCCCAGGCCTGCCAAACAACAATGACGGCTGCAACCAAAAAATGGCTGGGCATTGTGGCAGGCACCTGTAATCCCAGCTACTTGGGATGCAGAGGCAAGAGACTCACTTGAGCCCAGGAATTGGAGGTTGCTGTGAGCTGTGATGCCACAGTACTCTTTCCAGGGTGACAGCTTGAGGCTCTGTCTCAAAAAAAAAAAAAAAATAGCTGGGCTTTGTGGAGGGCGCCTGTAGTACCAGTTACTCGGGAGGCTGAGACAAGAGAATCACCTAAGCCCAGGAGCTGGAGGTTGCTGTGAGCTGTGAAGCCGTGGCACTCTACCAAAGAAGTGAGACTCTGTCTCTAAAAAAAAAAAAAAACTAATAAAAAAAAAATAAGACTTGTAGAAATTTTGAAACTATTGGAAAGAACAGAAAATAATTTAAATGACCTAAAACACTACTCTGTGTGTGTGTGTGCATTTATAGAAAGAGAAAGCACTAGAAAAAGAGCTGGGTTTTCTAATACATGGCTCTTTTTTCCTCCATCATTTGTACCTAGATGTACAGCCTGCTTTTCCTTTGCCCTTTACCATGAGCGTTTTCCCCATGTCATCCTAAACCTGTGCAGACATCATTTTTCACGGTTGTGTAGTGTTCCATCACATGTAAATACAATCCTTTACTTGCCCCTTCTCTTGTCAAACATTTAGGTTGATATCTGATTGGAGGCTAGATGTTTGCTATAGTGAACCTCTTTGTGGTAAGGTGACTTCTTTGAAACAGTGGCTACAGCCACAGATAGGTGCCCTGTGCCCTGGGGTAGGGCAGTGGGAGCTGTCATCATGGAAACCGTGGCCTGGCTGGCCCCTGCTGCTTTTCTGCCCCTCCCCTGCCCTCTCTCTGGCCTTCTTGCGGGAAAATGGCAGCCTCTTTCCTGCCCTAGGCCTGTAGCAGACACCATCAGGGTGAGCCTCCATACCGGGGCTTCACAGCTGCCAGACACGAAGCAGTTAGGCAACAAGGATTTATTGAGCACCTATGGTGTACACCTGCTTGCACCAGGCACTGAGGGGTTTCATTTCATGGGCTTAGAGAATAGCAGCCAGGTCAAACCCAGGCTGGGAAGGAGCCTGAGAGCCCCCTAGGGGCCAGCAGGGGAAGTGCTGTGATGCTTCTAGCTGGGGGCATCTCCCAGCGGCTCTGGTCTCCTTTTGCTGCAGCCTGCTGAACAACTACATGATCTGGAACCTGGTGCGGAAAACAAGTTCCTTCCTGGATCAGCGTTTTCAGGATGCTGATGAGAAGTTCATGGAAGTCATGTATGGGACCAAGAAGGTGAGCTTGTTACCATGCATTCCCGTACACATGCCAGGCATCTACTGTGTACTAGGCTTACAGGACCTGCCCAGAGCATCGAACACATGAAGATAGAACATAGGAATAGAATGAAGACAGCCTCAAAGGGCCTATCTGGTATCTGTGGGAACCCAGAAAGGGACCTACACCAGCTGGGGGTGTGCAGAAGCTTCTGGAAAGGGAGGCTTATACCAAGTCAGGAGTAAAGAGGGGTCTTAGCTACTTAGTTTACAGCAAAAGGTAGCTTCTGTTTTTTCCCCTCCAACTCTTTCTTGGTGGTGATGATAAATGCCCTCCGTGAGTAACTCATGGTTCCTCAGCCCCTATGAGATGGGTGCTATTGTCATTCCATTTGCCCAGGGTAGCCCTGATAACACTACTTCTTCCAAAAGATAAAACTCATAGAACAGAATCTGTTTCATGGTAAGTTCTGTGTGAGTGTTTGCTGTTACTGTTGTCCTCTGTGGTCTGGGAGGAGCTAGGCCTTGGGCTTTGTGGGAGAGTAAAAGTCCCAGGCCCCAGACCCAGTGTGCTCCCTCTAACTTTAAGTGGCCCATGAGGACCCCTGAGGGTTCATTCTTCCAGAGGCTTCAGGGCTCTTCCTGGCTGTCCCCCAGGGGAACCTGCCCCAGTGGAAAGTTCTGTAGCCACTTCTGCCTTCTCCCTAAGGTTACTCATTGAATTCCTGCAGCTGTGTAGCTCTGAGCCCACTATGGGCTACTGAGATGGGTGAGAGGGAGTCTGTGCCCTAGGAGCTATACCTGCTGAGAAAAGTGATGGGAGCTGATTAGCCCTCCCGAGTACTAATGGGAGGGATGCTCCAAGCTTGGCCCTAGTAATAAAGACTGGGGTGCCAAGCTCGCCCCACATACCCTGGCTCTACCCAAATAGTAGCTAGCAAGACCCCAGATGGGTTCCCCACATCCTCCCTCAGAGTCTAGTGGAATTGGGGGGCCAGGTAAGATTAGCAGAGGATGGCAGGATGTAGGCTCCCCTCTGGCCCAGAATTCATCCTGGAAAGAGTTCTTTTCTCTCCCACGTCCACGTATACACTTCAATGAGTTGTGACAAAGGAGGTCACCAGTGTAACCACTACTCCTTAAGAGAGAGCTTTCCCATCACCCCTTTCTCCAGTTCCCTCTGAGCAGCGTGCTCCCCCACCTGCAGAGGCGGCTGCAGATGGAGTCACACACCACGTGCCTGGCTTCTTTCTCCCAGCCTACATCTGTGAGATTTGTCTATGTTGGTGTATTTATCAGTAGTTCATTCTTTTATGTTGCCAAGTAGTATGTTGCTGTATAAAAATACCACATTTTGTTTATCCATCTTGCTGTCGATGGGCATTTGGATGGGTTTTCGGTGGAGGGCCATCATGAATCAGGTGGCCCTAAGCATGGGTGGTTATTGCCACCTATTCTTCAGGACTAAGAAGACATCGGCTTCCTCTGCAGTGTGAAGGATTTACATGAGCAGGGCCACCGCGCGTGGTCACCCTGTCTACAGAGGGATGCCTCTTCCCCAGGCCAAGCCCCAGGAGGCTGCAGCCCACGGGTGTCTGTTTCCAGTTCTCACAGAGGCTTTCTGTGGACTACTGGGGCAGGCAGGGAAGACCAAGGAAGAGCCAGTGCATCTGGCTAGAGCCAGGCGTGGCTAGAGCTGTTCTCTTTCATGGAGGCTTTTGGTGGAGTTGGGCCCTGGCCTTCCAGGAACCTTTCCCCATTGCTCAGGATAGACTGAGATGCCTCATCTCCCCCAGGAAGGACAGGGTAAATGTGGTTAGAAGCACAGGGTGGTGCCAGGCACGTCTCAGTTCCCATCCAAGCAGCACCCCTTCCTTGCTGGGGAAGCCTGGACCAGCAACTGCCCCTTGCAGAGAGTTTCTCTTTCCTCTCCTGTCAAATGGTTCATAAGCCCTGCTTCTGGGCGGTGTCTATGGCTCTGTGAGTAGGGCGCCGGCCCCATATGCCAGAGGTGGTGGGTTCAAACCCAGCCTCAGCCAAAAACTGCAAAAAAAAAAAAAAAGCCCTGCTTCTCACGGTCACTGATGACTCAGTAAGATACTATTTATGAAGTCCTGAGCACAGACCCTGGCTCTCAGTAGTGATAAGGGGTACCCGTGACCTCTGGGCTCAGTGCCTAAAATAACTTCACTGGGTCAGAGAGGCCTCCCCGAAGTCCCTAAAGAAGCACGGGCCCTGGTGGTGCTACTCCTGGACAGAGAGGAGTCGGGAAGGGAGGACTGGGCCGAGCAAGCCCTCCTGCTTGTGTTTTCCAGACCTGTCTCCCTCGCTGGAAGTTTTGTGTGAGTGACACAGAAAACAACCTGGGCTTTGCCCTGGGCCCCATGTTCGTCAAAGCGACCTTCGCTGAGGACAGCAAGAACATAGTAAGTGCCCTGCCCGTGCACACAGGCTATGATGTCATGCCTGCCCCAGCCCTCACAGACTTGGTAGCCATGTTCCAGCCTGCTCTGGGCCTTTCCTACTCCAGGCCAGAAGGCCCTGGGGCTCCAGCCTGATCTCAGAAGCCTCCTCCCATGCCCTGAGTCCTTTATAAAAGCTGCTGTCCTCAGGTGCTAGGCCCTTTCTCTGTACCCTCTCATCTGACCCTTCCAACAACCTGCAAGGCTATGAATGCCATCTCCACCCCACAAAGGGGGTGAAGGACCTAGCAAGATAATGGCAGCGCAGTTCTGGCCCAGAGGGTGATATTTTCTTATTCTGCGGGTGATGGGTTTGTTCTAGACAGGCAAAGGGACATCATGGCTAAGGACCGTGTGGACAGCCAGGCCCAGGCTCAGATCCCGGCTTCACCACTCTTTGGTTGGGCTGCTGGGTCAATACTCTGACTTCATCTGTAACGTGGTGGGTAGGGGTGATCCCTCTGCAGAGGGAAGTTAAAGGCTTCTGTTGAGCACCCGGTACAAGAGAAGGGTTTCATGAACAGGAGCTATTAGATCATTGTTACAGTTTGGATTACAAACATTATTAATTTTGGTTGCAATAGTATTAATATAGATATTATCTGCAAAGATGAGCCAGCTGAGGCACAAATCTACTACATGGCCAGCCTGTGAGCAGCCCAGGCAGAGTCTGAGTTGTCAAGTTGTCATGTCAGCGCCCACCCCCCACCCCCCGTCCTTGATGCCACACGGCTCTGCCTTTGCCTTCTCTAGAACCTTCTAACTTCAGCCTCCAGGTCTGCCTGTGACAATGTCACCCTCGAGAACAGCTTTTTTTTTTTAGAAGCAGAGTCTCACTATATTGCCCTCTGTAGAGTGCTGTGGCGTCACAGCTCACAGCAGCCTCCAACTCCTGGGCTTAAATGATTCTCTTGCCTCAGCCTCCCGAGTAGCTGCGCCAGAACACCGGGCTATTTTTTTGTTGCAGTTTGGCCGGGCCAGGTTCGAACCCGCCACCCATGGTATATGGGGCCAGCGCCCTACCCACTGAACCACAGGCGCCGCCCAACAATAGCTTTTTATCTCCAGCCTGAACACAGCATTTCTGAAACTGCTGCTCAAAACTCAAATTCTCTAGAATTTAAAAGCTGTTCCACCAAAAAGGAATTCTGTGGTCCAGTAAGTCTGAGATAGGCTACGTGTTCTAGCCCCTCTGAAAGAATCACAGCAAATATTACCACATTAAAGGCTCTGAAAAGTCCTGCAGCAGACTGTACCAACTGTCCTGAAACTTGTCCTAAGCCTATTTGACTGTGAACCCTATTTAAGGGAAACCATCACAGGAGGTCAGTGTTAGAAACGTGGTTTGGAAAACACAGCTATGGCTAGTCTTGTTCCAGCCCGAGCTTTGAGCCAAAACCGAGTTTAGCCTCTGGCCTCATATCTCCCTTCTGCATGGGGCACCCATTGCATTTAGGTGAGGCCCGTGTCCAGACCTATCTGTCTCCTCAGGCCACTGAGATAATCATGGAAATCAAGAAGGCGTTTGAGGAAAGCCTGAGCACCCTGAAGTGGATGGATGAAGAGACACGGAAATCGGCCAAGGAAAAGGTGAGGCTGGCTGGGCACCTCCTGGGGGTTGCCGAGGCTTCCAGCACAAAGGCTGCAGCCGCGGGATGAGAGGGTAGGAGGGTGAAGGAGAGGCCAGTTAGATCCAGTGAGCACCCCTGGGTGCTGTCCTGCCTCAGGGCCCGAGCAGCCTAGCAGGATGGAAGGACAGCCGTGAGCTCATAATTGCATGAGTGACCATCAAAACAAACCTCGCTGGGGTTTGTGAGGGGAAAGTGGAGGGAAATGTGGCATATCCACAGGGTTGAGGGATCCACTCAGTCCAGGGTTGGGGAAGGCTTCCTTTGAGGAAGTGATATTTAAGCAGAGACCCAAAGTTGGGCAAGGGGTGGAGTCTTTCCAGAAAGAGATGTGAAAGCCCTGAGGCGGGAGCAGCCCGGCACCCACAGGGCTCAGGTCAGTTTGGCTGGTGTCTCTGGGTGCTCACTTCCTGTGTCTCCCCTGTGCAGGCAGATGCTATCTACAACATGATTGGTTACCCCAACTTCATCATGGACCCCAAGGAGCTGGACAAAGTGTTCAACGATGTGAGTGGCCGCCACCCTGCCCTCTAGTCTTCCCAAATGCTTCCTTGGGAAGGTGCCGAGGCGAAGCTGGGTGTGCATGGGGTGTTGGAGCGTGGTAGTCAGAACATCGGGAGGTGATGGGGTGTAGGTGGGCTGGGGCAGATGTGAGGAAGCTGCTCCCTGCTTCTGGGTCAACTAGAGGCCCTGCCTCCCTGGCACCACCACCAGGCAGTACACAGCACTCAGTCCCAGAACATAGGCCGCGTGCCCTGCTGGGAATGGTCAGCAGCGTTTCAAGTGTGGGAAACACATTCTAGAGGGTGCAGAGGGAATCGGTGGCCCTAAGACATCATAGGGTGAAGCAGAAAATGGAGCCCCACAGGCCATGTCCACCTTCCCTGGTTCTGCTTCCAGAGTCACCTCCTGTCCTTGGGGTCCTCCCGCACCTTCCCAGAGAAACCTGGATCTCTGATTTGACCTTGAAATGCTCATAAGAAAGAAGAACTATAAATCCCAAATGTTTTCTAAGCTTAATTTACACAGCAAGTGTAGTTGATCTATCTCTGCCGGTTAGAACTTTTGGCAAGTCCCTCTTTTAAGTGGCTTGTGCTTCTGCCTTGGGTAATAAAAGTTTTATATCTTCTTGTGATTGAAATTTGTGAATTCAGACATTTTAAAAATTATAATAACGTCTCATCATGGTTCTATTTAAAACCTACAAAAATTAAAATCACTCCTGAGAACATGAGGTTCAGTCACTCTGTAGCCTTTTTCCTTGAGAGTAAATTAAGATGCTCCAGAGTGTCGTGATACAAGATCAAGGAGCCTCCAGAGGTAGCCCAGGTAGAGCCCATAGGCTGGGTATCCTGCCCTTGAGGATCCAGCATTTTTCTAGGGCCCCGATGGAAAGCCGGAAAGATCTGGAATGGATCTCAGGGAGAACTTGTACCCATAACGAACTGAAAAGCTGGGCTGAGTAGTGAGGAGTGTGTGCAATAATACTTGTCCCATGATGTTTCAGAGATAGATTTCCAACTTCATTTACTAGATCCGAGCTGTTTGATATGGTAGCTACAAACCACAGGTGGCTATTTAATTAACTAAAACTAAAATTAATCAAAATTAAAATTAAAAGCCACACTGAGCCCAGGCACAGTGGCTCACACCTGCAATTCTAGCACTTTAGGAGCCTGAAGTAGGAGGATTTTTTTATTTTTTAGAGACAGAGTCTCACTTTATCGCCCTCGGTAGAGTGCCGTGGCGTCACAGCTCACAGCAACCTCCAACTCCTGGGCTCAGGTGATTCTCTTGCCTCAGCCTCCCAAGTAGCTGGGACTACAGGCGCCCACCACAATACCAGCTATTTTTTTTGTTGTTGCAGTTTGGCCGGGGCCAGGGTCAAACCCACCACCCTTGGTATATGGGGCTGGCGCCCTACCCACTGAGCCACAGGCGCCACCCAAGTTCAGGAGTTTAAGACCAGCCTGAGCAAGAGAGAGACCCTGTCTCTACTAAAAATGGAAAAACTAGCCAAGCATTATGGTAGGCACCTATAGTCCCAGCTACTTGGGAGTCTGAAGCAGGAGGATCACTTGAACCTGGGAGTTTGAGATTTCTGTGAGCTAGGCTAGAGTGAGAATCTGTCCCCCCCCCAAAAAAATTATAAAAATAAATGAATAAATAAATGCCACGCTCACCACATTTGAAATGCTTGGTAGCCACCTGTGGCTTGTATCAGCCATACTGGACAGCACAGGCAAAGAACACATTCTTTGTCACAGATAGTTCTATTGGACAGCAGAGGAGATATCTTTGCCTTAGACCCAGGCACTGCTGGATCTGTGACACCTCCGGGTGAAGCTCTTAGTGTGTCCTTAAAGGGGAGCATTGTGTCAGGCCCCCACAGGGTGAAGGCCAAGGGAAGTGCCCAAGCCTGCAGCCCTGAGCCCTCCATTCTAGTCCCCAGCCTGCAGACCGACAGGTCTCAGCTTCCTCATTCTCAGACCCCGCCCTCAGCCTGGGTGCGCCGTGAACCTGTGACTCTGTATCCTCTTTTCCAGTACACTGCAGTCCCAGACCTCTACTTCGAGAACGCCATGCGGTTTTTCAACTTCTCGTGGAGGGTCACTGCCGACCAGCTCAGGAAAGCCCCCAACAGAGATCAGTGAGTCCCCTGGGCCCTGCCAATAAGGCCCTAGGTCCCCCACTCACGTGGATGCACTGGGCCAGCTTGTCTTCCTTACACACCCGCCATGTGTCAGATGCAGCTGTCACGAGAGCCCTCTGAGGAGCAGACACCTGCTGTTATCCCACTTTCCGAATGAAGAAACCAAGGGCTGTGGGGCCCAGCTGTGTCAAAGTGAGCCTGGTCTCCAGCTGAGCTGCACTGGGGAGTCTTCATTATATTATCTGCGGAATAGGACAGGAAGAGCTGGATTTGGGGTCATTGTGACAACCAAATGTGAGGAAATTGGCAGGGGTCGGTTTCCTGGTATTCCTCACTAACAGGAGTGGTGGTGTCTCAGGATAGGTTCCCCACAAAGGCCAGGGGAAGGTTCTAGATGGGCCCCAACACAGCTCTGGTTCCCAAACCTTACTACACATCAGGATCCTCTGGGGAACATTTTAAAAAATACAACCTCCTGTTATTCTCAAATCAGAATAATCTGGAGTGTGACTTAGTTGACGTCCTTTTTTAAAACTCTCTCTTCAGTAAAGTCAGATGTTATCAGCCCAGTTCCAGTCTCAGATTAAGGTCCCTTCTTCGTGAAGCATTTTGAGCGATTCATCTTAGTAAAAGGTGAAACCAACCTCTCTTTGTCTGTGCTGCCCCCTGGTGGCCAACTGGGGTTCAAACAGCTCTGTTTTTCTCTTAAATTTTTCACCTTCAACCAGGGCACCCCCTAAACGCACAAGAAGGTGGGCTTTTACCTTCAGAATAAGGCTCAGGCACTGTTGCCAGTTTATCTGAAATATTTTTATTTAGCTTGTAACTTTTCATTTAAATTTCACCTCCTATCCATGAATGCATCTGTGATTATTTAAACATAAATATGCGTTAAATTTTTCAGTATCTTTCCATGGCCTTGGACATCCTTGAACACATCCCTGGCTTATCCAGGGAAGGCAGAATGACTGTTTTATGCTCATGGAGAAAAATGTCATTTCCATCTCTTCCTCACTTGCCCTTTCCCTACACACCAGAAAAATCCCTGAAATCCAAAATATTTCATTATTATCTACTGTTAACTTTTAAATTTTTTGGTCTCAGGACCTTTCTGTACCCTTAAAAAATTATTGGACCCTCCAAAAGCTTCTTTGTTTAATGTGGGTTATGTTTATTTTTATGAAAATTTTATAAAAAATAACTTCTAAAAAAATTGAGAAGAGAGATTTTTTTCCCACAGATTTCTTTAACATCTGGTTTAATAGAAGACAGTTGGATTCTCTTATCTACTGCAGCTTTCAATCTGTTACAATATATTTTTTTTTCTGTTACAATATATTGTTTTGAAATATATATATAAAAGATTCTAGCCTCACACAGATATTTAGTTGGAAAAGAGAAGGATATTTCAATGGTCTTTTCTGATATTTGTGCATATTCTGTTACTACTTCAAAACACAAGTGCTCACTTTTTTTTGGAGACAAGGTCTCTGTAGCCTTGGCTCTGTCACCTTGGTTAGAGTACAGTGGTGGTGTCTTAGCTCACTGCAACCTCCAAGTCCTGGGTTCAAGGGATTGTCCTGCCTCATCCTCCCAGGTGGCTGGGGCTATAGGTGCACACCACCACACCCAGTGAACTTTTTTACTTTTTGTAGAAATAGGGTCTTGTTCTTGCTCAGGCTGGTCTTGAACTCCTGGCCTCAAGCAATCCTCCTGTCTCAGCCTTCCAAAGTGGTAGGATTACAGGCATAAACCACCATAACTGGTCAATAAGTGCTAATTTCTTAAAGGTTAATTGCAAGGCTGGGCACCATGGTTCATGCCTGTTATCCCAGCACTCTGGGAGGCTGAGGTGGTTGGATCACTTGAGCTCAGGAGTTTAAGGGGAAAAAGGTTAATTGTGATGTGGGATCTGAACCATATCTATGAACTTTTCATACTCTATTACACTAAAATCCATTAGTTTATCCTTGGAATGGATCTTTTCTGGTTTTTTTCTTTTTCTTTCTTTCTTTATTTTTTATTTTTTATTTTATTTTTTTGAGACAGAATCACACTCTGTCATCCTGGATAGAGTTCTGTGGCATCATAGCTCATAGCAACTCAAAGTCTTGGGCTCAAGCAAACCTCTTGCCTCAGCCTCCCAAATAGCTAGAACTACTGGCTTCCACTTCTACACCCAGCTAGTTTTTTTCTATTTTTACTAGAGACTGGGTGAGACTCTTGCTCAGGCTGATCTTGAACTCCTGAATTCAAGCAATCTATCTGCCTTGGCCTTCCAGAGTGCTAGGATTGCAGATGTGAGCCACCATACCTGGCCTAGATGTTTTTGTTTTTAGTACAGATGGTGTCTCTTGCTCAGGCTGGTCTCCAACTGCTGTGCTCAGGCGATCCACTTGCCTTGCCCTCCCAGAGTGCTAGGATTACCTGGCCTGGCTTTGGAATGTATCTTTGACCAAGCTTGATTTTGTAACATCATGCATTAGTCATTTGGAAAACAATGGTTCATTGAATTTTACATAACTTCTAAACAGTGGCACTTTAATCATATGGTATCAAAAAAAAATTCCACACTTAGGATATCTCTTAAAGTAATTTGTTAATATCACTACTAACTTCATGAGAGTGTTGTTGGGAACCTGTCAAATTTGTAGGGGCCAGGCTCAGCAACTGTAGCTCAGCAGCTAGGGCGCTAGCCACATATACCAGGGCTAGCAGGTTCAAACACGGCCTGGGCCTGCCAAGCAACAATGATAACTACAAAAACAATAGAAAAAAATAGCTAGGCATTATGGCGGGCACCTGTAGTCCCAGCTACTCGAAGGCTGAGGCAAGAGAATCACTTTAGCCCAAGAGTCAGAGGTTGCTGTGCGTATGACACAAGAGCACTCTACCTAGGGCGATATAGTGAGACTCTTGTCTCAAAAAAAAAAAAAAAAAAAAAACAACAAAATTGTAGTGGCCAAGGTAAGATTTTCAAACTTTTGATTTTGGCTTGAAACATTGAACTTTAAAAAACAAATTATTGACAATTCCTGTTTTTATCATTGGCAACAAATGATGTGACTTGTTTTCCTTGAGGTGATAAGCTTGCTTTATTCATTTTTAAGAAAATGTCTACTAAATATCGAAGTCTGAAATCCCATAGTTTGTCAGTCCTAATAGGTGTCCGATGGTGTTCCATGACAAAAACAGAAATGCTCTCTGTAGCTTTCTCATTTGGTCACAAGGGTTGCTAAATCATCTTGGCCAGGCATGGTGTCTCACACCTATAATCCCAGCACTTTGAGAGGCCCAAGTGGGATTATCACTCGAGGCCAGGAGTTTGAGATCAGCCTGGGCAATTTATGGAAACTCATCTCTACAAAAAACAAATAAAAGTTATTATCTGGGCGTGGTGGCATGCGCCTGTAATTCCAGGTACTCAGAGAGCTGAGATGGAAGAATTGCTTGAGTTCAGGAGTTCAAGGTTACAGTAAGCTATGATTGTACCACTGTACTCCAGCCTGGGCAACAGAGCAAGACCCTATCTCTAAACACAAACAAAAAAAAAGAACAATATAGTATATTTAGGGATGTAGATTTAATGAAATTAATAATTTGCTACTTCTTTAAATGTGTTCTAAGTGAAAAGGGTTTATTTGCTCTGAATACACCATGCTGATGATGAACTCAGTAACCTCCTGAATTTGCCTTGATTCATGCTTAGGCTCTGACAGTTGTGCCCACTTACTTCTGTATCATCCATGCAAATGTTGATACAGTGGAAAAGGCAAATGACATCTTAATATTATGATGAAAATAGTTTTGACTTCAAGGACCCCCTGAAAGAGTCTGGGGGATTCCTCCTCCCAGTGTCCACAGACCACACTTTGAGAATTGCTATAGATATATTTCGAGCCTAGACAACGATGACTTTTCAATATCTAATGGTCCAGCTTGCTCTTTGTAAGAGCCTCCGCATTCTACTATATGATGTGACATAGTGCATTTACCCGATTTCTTATTTATGGACAGTCAGGTGTTTTCTAATTTTCCCCTCAAAAACAGTGCCGCTACTTGTACTCGTGTGCTCGTGGGCCCAGGGTCAAGAGGAATCTACACTTTTAGGATTCTTGATACCAGTCTCTAAGCTGCCCTCCAGGTGGGCTGTCCCGTCGGCCTGCCCGTCAGCTGTACCTAGATCTCGAGTGTGTGTGTCTTTTGCAGGTGGAGCATGACGCCACCCATGGTGAATGCCTACTACTCACCCACCAAGAATGAGATTGTGTTTCCAGCTGGGATCCTGCAGGCACCATTCTACACCCGCTCCTCACCCAAGTAGGCTGACTGGTACCCCCGTCTCCCTCCTCCCCCACTTCTCAGCGAGCCCCCAGCCCACCTCAGCCCAGCCCCATGTTCCAACTACATGACCATGCCAGTCTCACGGGTGATCTGTGCCCACCTGGCTTGGGATCATCAGAGAAGGTGCAGAGCAAACGACATCCTCCCTTCCTGTCCTTCTCTCTAGGGGTCTCTTAGATCGGGATGCCCCCTGCACAGTAAGGTATTGGGGTGTGTCATGGAGTTAAGAGCCCTCATACAGGGGAAGCGCCCCTGACAGTATTTTATTTTTATTTTTTGTAGAGACAGAGTCTCACTTTATCACCCTTGGTAGAGTGCCGTGGCGTCACACAGCTCACAGCAACCTCCAGCTCCTGGGCTTAGGCCACTCTCTTGCCTCAGCCTCCCGAGTAGCTGGGACTACAGGAACAGTATTTTAAAACAACTGGGGATTGGGCTCGGCGCCCGTAGCACAGTGGTTATGGCGCCAGCCACATACACGGAGGCTGGTGGGTTTGAACCCAGCCAGGGCCAGCTAAACAACGACAACTGCAACAAAAAATAGCTGAGCGTTGTGGCGGGCGCCTGTAGTCCCAGCTGCAGTCCCAGCTACTTGGGAGGCTAAGGCAAGAGAATTGCTTAAGCCCATCAGTTTGAGATTGCTGTGAGCTGTGATGCTACCGCACTCTACACAGGGTGACAACTTGAGACTGTCTAAAAAAGAAAAGAAAAGAAAACAACTGGGGATTGCAGAGGGGTGATGGCACTATCTCAGAAATGAAACTACATGGTTCTGGGTTCGAATCCCAGGTCTACTGTTTGATGACTTCAGCCCTTGTGCTAGGCAATTAGGCCATTCCCAACCTCAGCAAGCTCATTCATAGAGCCAATTAACAACGCCTGACTCTTTTGCGATGGCTGAAGAGGACAGCACAGTTCTACAAAGCATCTAGCACAGAGCATCGTGCCCAGTGGGCACTGCTGACCACAGCAGACTCTGCCACATCTGACTAGCTTCAGGGACCTGGCTGGAGCCTTAGGCCATGGCCTTGTCTCCACAGAGCCCTGCAGGCCTACTGTGTCCCCAAGCGCAGGGAAGGAAGGTCACATAACTGGGCAAGAACAAGAGGCCCTCCTCTTGAGGCATTGCCTGACCTTCATGTCCCCCCTCCAGGGCCTTAAACTTTGGTGGCATTGGCGTCGTCGTGGGCCATGAGCTGACTCACGCTTTTGATGATCAAGGTACGGGTTCCTCAGGGTCCCCTTCAGATGAGCCTGACGCCCGTACCAGCGTCCTGACCCCCTTGCCTCTGCCTTCCACTCTCTTCTAAAGTTCTTAGCTTTGGAGATAGAAGGATCTAGGTTCAAATCCTGGCTCTACCACCTGCTAATGATACGAACTTTAGCAAGTCCTGTGCTTTTTCCAAGCTTCCCCTTCCTTATCTGTAAACTGGGCATGATGATTTGAACGTCATGCAGTGATTGGGAGGAGCGCGGTCAATGCATAGTGAGGCTGCCTGCTGTGGGTGGGGATTAACATTTCATCACCGCTCCAGAGACATCTCTGATCTGACCACTGTCAGAGGAGTTGAAGTCATTCCCTCCCCACCAGCTAACGTCCAGATTCCTCCTCACTGCCTCCTGCCTGGGGACCCTGCAGCTGAGATGGAAGAGGCGGGGACCTCCGTGACCGGGGCCCGTCTTGTGGTCCCAGTGGTGTTGGCTCCTTTGCTCCTTCCTGGGCATCAATTACTTTGGGTCAGGGTCTCTTAACCAGTCCTGAAAATAAACCCAGCTCCTCTGAGCCTTTGGTCACTCTGGGGCTTTGCCTGAACCACTTTCCTCCGTCCCCTCCTGCTGAGTCTGAACGGCCCACCCATCCACCTCCTTCAGCACCCGGATGGGCCCCATCTCCCATGTTGGCTGGAGCAGGAAGGAGCGATCAGGAGCAACCGGTCCCCACTCCTCCGGGCCTTCCCTTCACCTGGCGCCTCCCTCTGGCCCACAGGGCGGGAGTACGACAAGGACGGGAACCTGCGACCGTGGTGGAAGAACTCATCTGTGGAGGCCTTCAAGCGCCAGACCGAGTGCATGGTGGAGCAGTACAGCAACTACAGCGTGAACGGCGAGCCCGTGAACGGCCGGCACACCCTCGGGGAGAACATCGCTGACAACGGGGGCCTCAAGGCTGCCTATCGGGTGAGAGTCCCACCCCCCGCACGCTCCACATGTCTCCCAGTCATCACAGACACCCCGGTGGCTGCAGCAGGGCCTGTGAGCTACAGCTCCGCAGGGAGCCGGGTGGTCGAGAGGACTGATGGAGGGCTGGCTGGGGAGGCACCCAGTGTGGAACTAGGGCGCCAGAGCCCTTTCTGCTCTGGACTGACCTGACTGAGAGACTCAGGAAAAGATCCACCTGAGGAGCCTGCCTGTTTTCACCTTTGCGGGGGAAGCTGCCCCCAAATCTGTGGGCCTGGGGAAGAGGGAAGAAGGAGGGAGAGAAGGGGACGTTGGTCATGGAGCCTGTCTGGGCTCAAGTCCTGGTTCTGGAGTAAATCACGTAACCTCTGTAAGCTTGTGGGCGTGGCCCATAACAAATAATACCTGCACCATCAGGTTGTTGGGAAGAGGGAACAAGACGAGCCGGATGTAGGGCCTGGCTCAGGGAGGCACTCAGAGGTGTCAGCTGGACTGGATGCGAATTACAGAGGCCACGGGAGCAAAGCAGGAAGCGTCTGTCAGAGACCAACACAGAGCTTCCTCCTAATGGCGACAGTAAGAGCAGAAACCCTAAGAGGGGCCGTTTACTGAGGCCTTATTATATGCCAGCCCTGGAGCACTCCCCAGCAACTTTGCAATTAGGCCTTATAATCCCCATCGTGCAGATGAGCAAACCGAGGCAGAAACATTCAATTAAGTTGAGAACCCTTCCCATCACCCCCCATTTCTTGCTCCCTGCACCCCATGTGGGAGCAGGATCCCTGTCTGTCTTGCTGGGATCCTGCTCTCTGAAAGCTCACAATGGGGTGGCACCTGTGGCTCAAGGAGTAGGGCGCCGGCCCTATATACCAGGGGTGTCAGGTTCAAACCTGGCCCCAGCCAAAACTGAAAAAAAAAAAGAAAAGAAAAGAAAGCTCACAATGTCAGTGGAGGCCAGGGCCAGGGATTGGGAGAGAAAGGCAAAAAAAATATCTAACAAATTAATAAGACAATGTCCGGTATGGATGAGGTGAAAAATATTAATCAGGGAAAAGTAATGCATGATAATAGGGGAAGGGTGGCCACCGTAGGCCTTCCAGAGGGCATGGCACTTGAACTGAGATCTAAATGATTGGGGGGAGGCCTGGAAAAATAGAGAAAAATAGTCTCAGCAAGGGAAGAGCAAGTACAGAAGTCATGATGTGGACACAAGCCTGGCACAGTCGCTGACTCTGGCTGGACCTCTCTCATTTTAGAAAGGAGCTTGGACTTTTATTCTGGTTACAAAGGAGAGCCACAGGGCTTTCATATAAAGGAATGACATGATCTAACTTATCTTTTTTTGAGACAGTCTCACACTCTGTCACCCTGGGTGGAGTGCCATGGAGTCATCATAGCTCACAGCAACCTCCATCTTCTGGGCTCAAGCAAACCTCCCACCTCAGCCTCCTGAGTAGCTGGGACTGCTGCACACACTACCATGGCCATCTAATTTTTCTTTTTTTTGTAGAGATATGGTCTTGGTATTGCCCTGGCTGGTTATAAACTCCTAATTTATCCTTTAAAGCCTACAGCCTATGGGCCAAATCTAGCCCTGAGCCTGTTGCAAATAAAGTTTTGTTTTTTTTTTAGAGACAGAGTCTCACTTTATCGCCCCTGATAGAGTGCCATGGCGTCACACAGCTCACAGTAACCTCCAACTCCCAGGCTTAGGCAATTCTCTTGCCTCAGCCTCCCAAGTAGCTGAGACTGTAGGCGCCTGCCACAACGCCCAGCTATTTCTTTATTGCACTTTGGCCGGGGCTAGGTTGGAACCCGCCCCCCTTGGTATATGGGGCCGGCGCCCTACTCACTGAGCCACAGGCGCTGCCCAGCAAATAAAGATTTTTGGAGACACGCCACACCCATTCGTTCACACATGGTCTGTGGCTGCTTTCACGCCATGACAGAAGAGTGGAGTCCTTGCAACGGGGGCTGTGAGCCCACAAAGCTGAATGAATTAGCTCTGTGGCCCTCACAGGAAAAGTCTGCCACACAGAAAAAGTGAACCTTTTTAAGGTTCACTTAAGTTGCTGTGTGGAGGGAATTGGAATTGGCTCCATTTGAGGCAAGGACACTGGTTATCCATCCAGGCAAGAGGTGGGATAGAGTGAGAAGTGATCAGATTTGGGGTGTTCAATTTAAGAGAAAGAAAAATTAAAGAAGAGTTCTGGGTTTTGATTCTGAGCAGGTGGGCCATTGACTATGATGGGGAAAGTGTTCACGTACACACGCACATGTATGAGCGTGTGTGTAACCTGTTGTTTTATTTGTGCCATGTTAAGTGTGAGATGCATCTTCGTTGTCCAGCTGAGGCAGTTGATTATACAAATCAGGGAAGAGGGTGGAGCTGACAGTATAACAGTGACAGTCATCAACATGTAGATTGGGTTTTAAGCCACAGGTTTGAATGAGAGCAGATGGAGAGCAGGGCTCCTCAGCTGGACACAGTGGCTCTCACACCTGTAATCCTAGTGCTTTGGGAGGCTGAAGCAGGAGGATGGCTCAAGGCCAGGAGTTTGAAATCAGTCTGGGCAATATAGTGAGATCCTATCTCTCTTTTTTTTTTGTTAGAGAGACCCCATCTCTTAAAAAAAAATTTTTTTTTTTTTGAAACAGAGTCTCACTCTGTCACCCTGGGTGGAGTGCCGTGGCATCATCATAGCTCACAGCAACCTCAAACTCTTGGGCTCAAGTGATCTTCTTGCCTCAGTTTTTCTATTTTTAGTAGAGACAGGGCCTTGCCCTTAGGCTGGTTTCAAACTCCTGAGCTCAAGCAATCCACCACCTGCCACAGAGTGCTAGGATGACAGGCATGGTGGTGCACGCCTGTAGTCCCAGCTGAGGCAAGAGGATTGCTTCAGCCCAGGAGTTGGAGGCTGCAGTGAGCTATGAGCAAGCCTGTACTCCAACCTGGTGACAGAGAGGGAGACCCCCATCTCTTAAAAATATATAAAAAGGAAGAAGAAGAAGAAGAGAGCTCATCCAGGCTGAGCCCAGGCCTAGAGCCCCAGAAACCAGTCCCTGCCCCAACATGGGAGACCTGCGACAGCCCCATGCTATCCCCCTTCATCACCACCTGTCATGGGAATCCCTGAGCTTTGATCTTTCTTCCCAGGCTTACCAGAACTGGGTGAAGAAGAATGGGGATGAGGAGACGTTGCCTACCCTGGGTCTCACCAATGACCAGCTCTTCTTCCTGGGGTTTGCACAGGTGAGTTCATCACAGGTGAGGAAAAAATACCAAACGTAGGTGCTTTCTGCCTTCTTGATGTTCCAAGAGCTCTGAGGGCCCAAAGGCAAGTTCCCCTCAAATTGAGAATTTCCTAACTCATGGGACTGTCTGTAGGACATATGCTCTATCACAAGGCAAGCTTCCTGTCATTAGAGTTTCAAGGAAGGGCCAAGAAAGCTAATAAAAAGTCTCCTGTATCTAGTAGGTCAGAGGACACAGCAATCGCTCACATCCCTTCTGGTTCTGGGGTTCTAGAAATTTCATCAACTCAAGATGCCCCAAGGCATTCAGTTGATAGCCTTCTGTTGGCACCCAGAGCTGCCAGGCCATTAGGCAGTTTGTTCTGCCCAGGAGGTGAGAGATCTGGATTAAATCCAAGGATTTCAAACTGGTGTTTAGACACAATCCCCGGTTCAGACGAAATCTAACACAGGTGCTTCAGACCCAGATGCTGCTCTAGCTGAAGGAACACAGTTTGCAGATACCAGGTGGGAGGGCTTGTTCCTCCACCATCGTGACAAGGACAGTCCAGTGGCCTCAGGGCTCTGCAGTGACACCGGCCTCTCTCTGTTGCTCCCACAAAGGTCTGGTGCTCTGTCCGCACACCTGAGAGCTCCCACGAAGGCCTCATCACTGACCCTCACAGCCCTTCCCGCTTCCGGGTCATCGGCTCCCTCTCCAATTCCAAGGAGTTCTCGGAACACTTCCGCTGCCCCCTCGGCTCACCCATGAACCCACAGCACAAATGTGAAGTCTGGTAGGAGGGAAGCACAGAGAGCCGTGAAAGAGAAGGGGAGGGGGCTGAGGACAAGACCCTGGGCGGGGCCAACAAGCCTGCCCCCTCCCAGCCTCCAGGGCATCGCCCAGCCCAGTTGGCACGCAGGGCCTCCTTCCTCCAAGCTGGAGGATTTTCACCCCGAACTGAGCCCACGATGCAAGCTCTCAGCATAACCTGAGATTCGATCCCCTCTGAAGACCCTGACGTCCCAGGCACGGGGGTGTCCATTCCAGCAGGCATTTGGGTGTCAGGCTGGTGGCTTACCGTGCCTGGGCCGCGTGATGACAAGGGCCAGATACATCACAAATACCACACTGTGTCAAATGCTTTCGATATATATTTTTGGGGAAACGATTTTTTAAACATGTGGAATACACTGGAAATCTTCAGGGAAAAAAATGCATTGAAAATACTTTTTGTTTTCTTTTAAGGAAAGGATTGGTATATTTATTATGTTCTGTTTTTCTAAGTGATCTGTGGACAAGGGAAGCCCCAGTGATTAACTCCCTCTCCTCCCCGCTCACTGTGAGGCTGGACTGAGGCCAGGGTGCCTGGGCCACTGAGCAGGTTCCCAAATTAGAGAGCTGCCTCAGCCCTTGGGGGATGCCATTTCCGCCCCAGTCACCTGGTGTGGACAGGAGAAGCATGGTGGCCAGACAGAGGGGGACGCCAGCTGGAGGAGGGTGGGGGAGTGGGCAAGTCATGGGTACTGCTCCTGTCAGCTTACCTGCCCCTCTCCCCACAGTCGGATATTGGGAACTCCAACAGGAAAGTCTGATCCCCAGAGTCATAGCAGGGGACTGATGGCTATAGCAGAATGCGGTCAGGTCAGGGCCTCAAACACCATATGGGCTCCCTGAGCACCCTGGGTCTGGCCCACAGGAGCCCTGCGAGGCTGAGATGCCCCGTCAGATGCACACAGCTGCACCATGGATATCTTCTTTCCGCCCCTCCTCCTTTGGCCGCCCCTTATCTGTCCGGGGCATGTCGCCTCTCTGTAGCAATCCCCCAAGTCCGGCCACTTTGGGGCCTGGCCACCCTCTTCCCCAGGGGAAGGAGAAAAGAGAAAACAGTGCTGGTCTCCCGCAGGGCCTATATCCTCCCTCTGAGCTCCGTCCTCCTCCACCCGGCCTGGGCCTGGCTCCCAGCACCAGTTCTCAAGTGCCTTATCTGAGGCTGTGGCCCAAGGAGATAGCCCTTGCCCCCGGAGACCCTTTAGCCTCCTCAGTGTAGCCCCCAAGTGTCCTGACTGGAACACAGGCCATAGTCCCACTCCCAGTGACCGTAGGACTGCCTCACCTGGGAGCTCTGGCCTGCAGGTCAGTGGCCCCAGACATCAGGAGTCTTAGGAACTGCTGAACTTGCCCTAGGCTCCAGCCCCTATCGGCCCCTTGGTTGAATCCAAATAGTACTGACAGCTGCAGACTCATGCCCTTTAGTGGATGCTTTTAGCCAGGGGAGGCTGTGAGGGAAGGTTCCCCAACCTAATCTGACCTGCGGTATCCTATGTCCCCATCCTTGAGACCACAGCTCCAGCAGCAGGTCCATGAGCTCCACCAGGCAGACCCACCTGTAGCAGCCACGCTGTTCTGTGGCCAGTAACTAAAGCAAGAGCAGAGCCCAACACAGTCACAGCCCAGGCCAGGCCCTATCCCCATAGTGCAGCCCCTCACCCAGGAAGCCAGGATCCTCCCAGCCCGAGAGGAGCGGACAGCTCTGAGTGCCCTGCCACCTTTGGATCACCCTCTGAGCTGCTGCGGTGTGTTGGGAGTGGATTTGCGATGAGGCCCCTAGTCCCTACATGCGGAAATGCTGGTAGCTCTTCAAGTAAAGACAGGATGGAAACCAGAGAAGGGGCCAGAGCCAGGAGCCGGCCACAGGCACCTTGCCATGCAGAGATGGGCCTTTCCCAGCCCTGGCCTTCTCTTTGTGCCTCCCCACCCCTTCCTGCCTTGGGGGGGGAGGTTGGTCCTGGAGACCTTTCCAAGGGAGGTAAGTCCCCTAGGCCTGGGCACATTCCAGGGAATGCAGGCTGCTCAGAGGCAGGGATAGGGAAGATGAGGGCTGAGGCCTGGCAGGGATGAAAGTGGAGGAAGCACCCTCACTGCCACTGCCCCCTCCAGAGCCTCTCCCCTTGGCCCCGGGAGCCACGGGGCTGGCTTCTCTGTGGGTACATGGACGTGCGGTCGGGAGCTGGGAATCTATTTTTTGTATTATTTTGTTTTGTGCTACTATAGTTTTACTGTGGCACTATTGTAATTGAAATAAAGTACTTGTACAGCGTGCCTTGTGTCCAAGTGTCTGTCCTCCCAGGGTGGTGTGTGTCCTATAGAGCCATGGGAGGGGTCCCCCAGCGTAGCCACAACTCCCCCCAAAGCAGGGGCCTTGGACCCTAACAAATACCAGTAGGTCACTCAGTCCCTGCACCCACCTGGCCACTGGGCCTTCATCCACGTAATATGTGAGCACCCCCTGCAGGTGAGAGAGATGCACAGCACCCCTGGGCTAAGGGGTCTCTCTCCATTATGTTGACAAAGGGAGTTTCCAGGTCTCAGATGCTCGGACAGGGTCGGCAAGAGGGTAAATTCAAAGTTTAGGGAAGAGTCTCTGACATACACTTATGCCTCGCCCTGGGTTTTGCACATGTTCTCCCTCTACCTGGAAATTTCTTCCCTGGATTCTTTGCCTGATAAACTCCTACCTATCCTTGAAAGCCCAGCTGAATATCACCTCCTCTTGGAAGCCCTCCCTAATCTTCCAGTCAGGATCAAGAAGCTCACACAGGTTTCCTCCTCCTATTGGAGTGTGTTAGTTGGCTAGGTGTGTTAGTTTGCTGGGGCTGCCACAACCAAGTACCACAAATTTGACAGCTTACACAAAGGAAATTATTGTCTCACAATTTTGAAGGCTTAAAGCCCAAGATCAAGGTGTTTGCAACATTGTGTCCTTCGTAGAGTATGAGAAGAATGTGTTCCAGGCCCCCTCTTTGCTTCTGGTGTTGCTGGCAATCTCGGGAGCTCCTTGGCTTGCAGAGGCACTGCCCGGGTCTCTGACGTCATCTCCCTGTGTGCATGTCTGTATGTCCAAATTTCCCCTTTGAATAAGGACACAGTTGGATTGGATTAGGGCCTACTCTAATGATGTCATTTTACCTAATTGTGTCTTCAATGAGCCTATTTTTAAATAAAATCACATTCTGAGGTGCGAGGGGTTGGGAATTCAATGCACCAACTTTGGGGAAGAGAACCCAATTCAACCCACAACACAGAAGCAGCAATTCTGTAGGCTGTGGAGGTGCCAGTACCATCTCCAGTAGGGTTCCATGACTGTTGGATACCTGGGTGGGTGGGCAGAAGGATGCAGGGTGGCTGGAGAGCCATAAACATTGCTTGACTAAATAAGGAGACCACCCCAGAATTCACTGGTGGGCATGAGAGAATGAGCTCGATGGGGTGGGGTAACCAGAAATGATTTCCTGGAGAGAAAAAATGCTATGTAAGCCTCGAATGAACAGGGAGGATTGGAATTCACCTCCCACAGTGGACAGAGTGATGGTGACACAAGCACCCATTCAAGGCACAGACCTCACACTGACTCTGCTCCTGCTTGTTTTTTTTTTGTTGTTGTTTTTTAAGAGACAGACTCTTACTTTGTCGTCCTCGTAGAGTGCTGTGGCGTCACAGCTCACAGCAACCTCCAGCTCTTGGGCTTATGTGATTCTCTTGCCTCAGCCTCCCGAGTAGCTGGGACTACAGGCACCCGCCACAACGCCCAGCTATTTTTTTGTTGCAGTTTGGCGGGGGCCGGGTTTGAACCCACCACCCTCAGTATATGGGGCCGGCATGCTACTCACTGAGCCACAGGCACCACCCATGCTCCTATTTGTTTTAAAGGCACCTAAACCATTTCTCTGAGATGCTGTTTGTCTGTCTATGAAATGGTTGGTAAGCTCTCTCTTCTCACTGTTGTGACCCACAAATATTAGGGAGATTTTAAGGCTGCTTGAAACAGGGATATGCTTTGAGCTCCTCAGAAGTTCAAACCAGGTGTGTGCCTGCCCACCAGAGTGCATGAGCCCAAGCCCCCAGCATGTCTCACCTCCTCCCCTCCAACTACAGTACTGACCTCACTCCCCCTTCCCAGCACCTGCCTAGGCCCTCCCTGCCCACTAAGGTCCTCCTCTCCATCTTGAGACTTTTTGCACCTTAAACTTGACCAGCCCTTTTCTGTCACAGCCTCTGTCTCCTGCCCATACATTCTCTCCACACATTCTCTTGCTAATGAGAATGAAAACTTGGACTCTGTTGAAACCTTCCACGTGCTACGGGCCTCTGTGAGTCCGGCTGCTTTGCACGTGGCCCTTCCTTGACTGCGTACAGCCATTATCTGAAATATTTTACCAGCCCTATTTTACAGATGAGGAATCAATCAGAGCCAAGAAGTGGCAGAGCTGGGTTCTGAACCCAGACAGCTAGCAAGGAACTGCTTAGGAAAATTGAAGAAGCTCCTAGGAACAGTGAGAGCCACAAGGAACCCACACACACACACATACACACACAGGATGAAAGGGTTGGCTGTTGCCCACTCCTTTCCCAACACACTCTTACCCCAGCACCACATCTGGGCCTGCGGGTGTCTGTTTCCTGACATGCTCCCTTTCCCAGGGACCAAGTGATCAGGCTCCTTCCCTTTCCCAGCTTTAGCTCCAGGACACCTCACTCTTCCCCTCCTTCTCTCTCCTTTTTAGCAATAAACCCTCCCACCACCCAATTCAAAACAAGCTCTCTTCCCCAGCCTGGCCCTGTAGGGTTACCCTGCAGTTGATCATATGAAAAGATGCAACTTAAAAACAACTGGAAAATAATAATTAATTCTGTAAACAAAAGAGCCCAGCAGAAGTCTCTATAAAGGTAGAACTGCATAAGGGAGGGATTAGAGAAAACTCTAAACTTCAAAGAATCTGGTGCAATAATAAACCCAGTGAGAAATGAACAGGACCTTTGCAAATAAAATTGGATGACATTGGGCGGCACCTGTGGCTCAAAGGAGTGATGTGTCGGTCCCATATGCCAGAGGTGGCGGGTTCAAACCCAGCCGCAGCCAAAAACTGCAAAAAAAAAAGAAAATTGGATGACATTATTGAAGAATGTAAAAGCAGACCTGGATAAATCCAGATAAGCATCCGATATGGATAGAAAGGTTCTATATAATAAACAATGCCAAGTCTCCCCCAATTGATTTATAATTTCAGTGTACTCTCAGACAAATCCCAAAATGATTTTTCATGGAACTTGATAAGCTGATTTACATAGAAAAGACAATGCACAACAACAGCCAAGAACTGACCAATCAGAATCCATTACAGGCTGGCGCTGTAGCTCACGCCTGTAATGCCAGCACTCTAGAAGGCCAAGACGGGTGGATCTCCTGAGCTCAGGAGGTCGAGACCAGCCTGAGCAAGAGCGAGACCCCGTCTACACTAAAAATAGAAAAACTTGGTTCGGCGCCTGTGGCTCAACGGGCAAAGGCGCCAGCCATGTACACACGAGCTGGCGGGTTCGAATCCAGCCCGGGCCCGCCAAACAACAATGA
>CAUYRH010044566.1:0-10147 GCA_963574655.1 Perodicticus potto
TGGAATATTATGCAGCCTTAAAGAAAGATGGAGACTTTACCTCTTTCGTGTTTACATGGATGGAGCTGGAACATAGTCTTCTTAGCAAAGTATCTCAAGAATGGAAGAAAAAGTATCCAATGTACTCAGCCCTACTATGAAACCAAGTTATAGCTTTCATATAAAAGCTATAACCCAAGTATAGCCCAAGAATATGGGGGAAGGGGATGGAGAGGGGAGGAGAGGGGGGAAGATGGGTGCAGGGAGGGTAATTGGTGGGACCACACCTACGGTGCCTCTTAGAAGGGTACAGGTGAAACTTACTAAATGTAGAATATAAATGATTAACACAATAACTAAGAAAATGTCGGGAAGGCTATGTTAACTAGTTTGATGAAAATATTTCAAATTGTGTATAAAACCAGCACATTGTACCCCATGATTGCATTAATGTACAGAGCTATGATTTAATAAAAAATAAATAAATAAATAAAAATAAATAAAATAAAATTTTAAATAGGTCACACATGAACGTGTGACAATTCAAAAGATAAAAAAGATCCCCAGGCTCCCAAAGGCAACCACTGTTGCCAGCCTCTTGGGTGTCCTTGTTACCCTTTCCCCACCTTCCAACATCCAATATCAGGACCCTCAGTAGCAGCAGCAGGAGAGGGAGGGAAGAGGGAGGCTCAGGGAGCAGCTGTGGGAGAGAAGAGGGAAAAGCCTGCGCTCAGCCCAGGGAGGCTGCTGCTTTTGCTCTGGGAGGCAGATGCGCACGAGAGAGAGGTGCATGCAGGACCCAGGAGGCAGCCCCTCCCCAGCCCCTGTTCCAGGTCCTGCCCGTCCCTGCAGCCTCCGCTCTTACTGACTGTCAGTGCACCCAGCCACCGCCTAGTGTAACACTCAGGTTCCCCATCAGTGATCCTCTCCTTGGGAGGGTACTGTCCGCTCCAGGGGCTATTGTTTAATTATCAAAATGCCGAGGAAGTGGTGCTACTGGCATTTAGTGGCCAGGTCAAGAGACAAAGAAAGTTCCAAATGACTTGGGAAAATTTGTTCTCCCACGCTCATACCAATGTCAGCCCCGAGACACATAGCCACAATAGTCACGCCAGGTCATACCGTCATGCCTTTGCACATGATGTGTTTTCTGCCAAAGGTGATTTCCCTTCTGCCAAGGATGATTTCCATCCCTGGCAGACAGATTTTCCTGATCCCCCTTACATGCATGGAGGAAGAGTTAGAACTGAGTCTCTCTTAGAAATTGGGAGCCATTGACAATCCTGGATCATGGTGAGTGAAGTAGAGTTCCGAGAGGGCTGTGGTTCAAGGTGTTTGCCTGTGGCTTGCCTCGCCCAGGCTTCCTTCCTCCTGGAAGCTGGGCCTTGGGAGGAGGAGCCACCACGAAAAGCACACAGTCCTTCCTGCTGTGGGCTCCAAGGCAATAGACTGCTCCAGCAAAGCCTTTCCAAGGAAAAACTCCACCAATCACCAAAGCTTGGAAAATAAACAGAATCCCCTTTGCTGGGGACTGACCATGTACTCAGCCCTGTTCTTAGGGTCCTATGTGTGTATCTCATTTAATTACCACAGTGCTATGAGTAGAGAGGATTACATTCCCATTTTATATTAATACATTAAAAAATGGCACAGAGATGTTAAATAACTTTCCCAAGGTCCTACAACTACTTAATAGCAAGCCATAAGGATGGGGACAAGGGCACATAACTATTGAATAGTCAGCCACAGGGGTGGGGACGTGATTTCCCGTTCTCTGACGCCAGATCTCACGTTCTTAGGGACCTTGTAACAGGGCCTCCCCTGTGGAGTTTGTGGCCCATAGACTCACCCTGAGGTCGAGGCTTGGTCCTGAAACACGAGTTTTCAGCCCAGGTCCTTCTGTGGAGTAGATGGTACAGAGAGACCCTCACCCCTGGGCAGTGTGGGTGCCCCCCTGGATCCTGAACAAGGTGGCACCTGCTTTATCCCTGTGCCCTAGCACCCAGACCAGGCAGGGTCACTCAAGACCGTTTATTCTGAGAGTTAAAGGTGTTTGTAATTCCTGTAGCTCAGAACACTCTGGATCTTTTTCCAGGTGGTCTGCCCCACTGGGGAGACACACACACTCTGCCACCAGAGTCCATAAAGGATGGTTCTGACCCAAGTTTCTGGATCAAGGGGTTGATCCTCTCCCCCTTCCCAATAAACCTCCCCTGGCCCCCCACTGCTTTCACAGTTCCTAACCTCGCAGTGTGGGGGTTCAAGCTCTGCAGCAGGTGGTCTGTGGATTTACTGGCCTTGTCCCCATCTCTGGGCCTTTGCACATACTATCCCCTCAGCTTAGAACTCTTCTCTGCCCTGGTCCCAAAATGGGAATTAAGGAATGGAATGTGTCTGGGGAGAGTCCAGGCAGGGGAAGGCGGCAGGATGGGGGGATGGGGCCACATGAGAACAATGGGTCCAGAGGGGGTTAAACATCACCCTGAAGCAGAGAGGGAGGGTATCGGGGCCACTTCCAGGCGGGAGGGGGGTCTCCCTGCCCACAGCCACATAGCATCTTGTGGCCTTTCTTAGTATCTCAGCCCTTCTTGCCCTGTCTGGCCCTAAGCCTGAGGCCAGACCATTTCTTCCTACCTCTCCCACCTCCCTCCTCCCATCCCCTTCCTGGGGGGCCGACCTGGGCAGGTGAGCCCATTCATCACTTCAGAGGTGAGTGGCTGGCCAGCCTGTGTCCCCAAAGCTGAGCTGATCACAAGCTGACCTCTGGTGCCCACTCAGCCCATTCTCCCTCCACCACATAGAAGTGGGGATGACTACTGCTTGATTCCAGCTTGGGGTGTCTTCAGGGTGGGGAGTGCCAGGGAAGGCAGTCAAGCAATAGGCAGCAAGAGCCCTGTGCCCCCAGGGTGCCCTTGCTCAGAGTTCCCCAGCAGCAAGGAGGGGAGCCAGGGTCAGTCCCAGGGAGGCCAGTGGGAGGTCTTAGCTGGGATTTCCCCAAAAGCAGATTCTGAGAGCAGGACACAAGCTTATCTTTGGGAGGTGATCTCAGCAATAAACAGTGTTGCTTCTCTGAGCAAATAGAGCTTAACCCTGCTGGGGATGCTAGGGGTGGGGGCCTCCCAGTCATCCCACCTGAGGGTGAGGGAGTGGGCGCAGTGATGCTGACCTGCTGACCTGCTGCTCTGGCGGCACCTGGCTGCCTTCCTTCAGCATGTCAGTGGAGCCCACGCCCTGTTTCTAGAGAACTGCAGGCCCCAGGATGCTGCCGCCGAAGGGCCCTTCTCCCAGCACCCAACTGCAGAGATGTAGGAATGGAGGATAAGAAAGAGAAAAGGCATTCTCAGCATCCCACCCATAGTGTATGGTTTTGGGACATACAACCCTAGACAACAACATCCCTACAGCCAGTCATCAGGAGACGGTGCCCCAAGTCAGATTGTTAAGTGAGAGAGGGACCAACTAAGTGGCGGGAGTATATTAGTTTCTGATTTCTACTGCAACAAGTTACCATGAACTTAATAGTTTAAACCACACATTTATTCTTGCCATTCTAGAAGTCAGAAGTCCAAAATTTGAATCACTGGGCTAAAAAATCTAAGTGTCAGCAGGGCTATCCTCCTCCTGAGTTGTCCATGGGATAGATAATCTGCTTCCTTGTCTTTGCCAGCCTGCACACAATACCCACATTCCTTGGCTAGTGGTCCCTTCCTACATTGTCAAAGCTAGCAACACAGGGCCAAACCTTCCTCACACTGCCATATCTGGGTCTAGCTTTCCTGCCTCCCGGCCACTTATAAGAATTCTTGTGATTACTATGGGTCCATTTAGATAATCTAGGATAATTTCCACATGATAGGTCAGCTGCTATAGTTTGAATGTGTCCTTTCCAAAGTTCACATGCTGAAACCTAATCCCCTTTGTAGTGGTGTAGGGACATGGGACCTTTGGGGAAGTGATTAAGTCATGAGGGTTAGTGGCTCATAAAAGGTCTTGAGGGAACTAGCTTAGGCACTTTTGGCTCTGCCACTTTTCTGCCATGTAGGAACGCAACATTTGCCCCCTCTGGCTGGTGCAGCAACAAGATGTCACCTTGGAAGCAGAAACCAGGCCTTCACCAGACACTGAAATTGCTGATGCTGTCATCCTGGACTTCCAGCCCCCAGAACTATGGGAAATAAATTTCTGTTCTTTATAGAGTATCCATCTCAGCTATTTTGTTACAGCACCACGAGAGAACCAAACCAGAATTTTTTTTTTTTTTTGAGACAATTTCACTTTGTCACCCTCGGTAGAGTGCTATGGCATCACAGCTCACAGCAACCTCAAACTCTTGGGGTTAAGGCTGGTCTCGAACTCATGAGCTCAGGAAATCCATTCCCAGAGTGCTATAGGATTACAGGTGTGAGCCACCGTGCCCGGCCCCAAGACATAAACCTCAGTTCCATCTCAACTCCCCTCTGCCACGTGTCCTGGGATCAGGACGTGGACTTCTTTGGGGGCCATTCTTCTGCCTACCACAGTGGGTGACCAGAGACAGGGGATTGTTTTTGAGCTGAGAGGAGATGATGGAACCCAGATAAGCCCAGAGCAGAGACAAACAGGAGGGGCGGGCAAGGAAAGACAAACAGCAGGTTCAGAGACACTGGCTGAGTGAGCCAATGTGCCCTGCCTGTTTCCCGTGTACACTGTCTGCATATCCATGTGTGTGTGTGCGGGCACACATATACGTGTCTGGGAAAGTGTGTGTCCGTGCACATGCGGTCCCTCCTTACCCTTCCAGCTATCCCATATCAGACTTTCCCAGGGTGAAATGGGAGCAGGGCTTCGAAGGGCAGGGCAGGGCAGTGAGCTGAGCTCCACTGCTCTGTCCAAACCAAGTGGAACCCCCTCTCTGGCTAAGGCAGGCCCTGTTCTTTCCAGGCCCCATCTTTGCTCAGGAGTAGCTGTGCACCCACACAGCAGGGATGGAGGTGGGGGTGGAGATCAAGCTCCTCCCCACAGGGTCTGGTTTCTATGGCATTGGGCTCAGTGTACCCACCTAGGGCTCACCCAAAAGAAAGTGTCAGAGAATAGGATCGTGGTTCCCCACACGAAGGGCAGAACAAGGAGCTCTTTGTTGAACACAGTAATGGGCCATCTCCTGCCTGGGCCTCCAGAAGGCCCCTGAGCCATATGTGCAGCTAGGGTCCTCCCCATATCTCCCCCCACCCCGCCACAGGCAGTAGGAATAGCACAAGGCAGAGTTCACCTGCCCACGATGAGCATGCCCCACAGCCAGGGAAAACCCGAGTGCAGTGAGAACTACCAGACCAGGCTTCCTGGAGAGGCACAGAGACACTGAGGCCCAGCCCGGTTACAGGGCTGGGTAGGGTAGAGCTGGGGTGGAACCTGACACTGCTCTTCCATTTCTGCTGCTCTTCTCCATGGAATAACAAAATAACAACAGGAAACAGATGGGGACATAGGAAACCTCAATGGACACTGAAAGGGTGGGGAAATGGATGGGGAAATAGACACAGAGAGCAAGGGAGGGAGCAAAGGAGGGAAGCAACAGTGGGTGGATGGATGGATGCATGGGCACTGGCCTAAAAGGCTCTGAGTGGAGTCAAGGCATGCACTACACGGTCTCATCTTGGAGCTAAACGTGCCAGTGTGACAGCTGGGAAGGAGGCCTGGAGGATCTATTCATTAATTCAAGACAACGTAGAAGACAAGAGTGGTCTGGAGGGTGACCTGAATTCAAATTCCTATTCCAAGACTTCCTAGCTGTGTGACTTAGGGAAAGTTACCAAACCTCCCTGAGGAGTCTCAATTTCCTCATTTTTAAAATGAGGATAATGAGAGTACCAACTCATGGGTATTTGTGCAGATTAAATGAGATGATTTAGGTAAACTGCTTAACATACTGCTTGGTGGATAGAAGGAACTAAAATCTATATTATGATTATAAATGCCTATTAATTTCATGATTGTTAATCATGCACTTTTCTTTATTGATAATGGTGAGATAACAGCAACAATGGCCCAGTCCCCCCATCTCACTCTGTGTAAAGGCGGATGCCCTTGCACTGATCCCCAGGGCCTGCGTCATGACCTCACACCATCTTCTACCTCTCCCAGTCTTGTTCCCTCTGCTCTCGCCACACTGTGCCTCAAACGTGCCAGACACACTCCTGCCCAGGCCCTTGGCACCTGCTCCCTGTCGGGCTCTTTCCTCAGACAGCCTTAGGGTTCACTCCCTCCTCTCCTTCAAATCTTTGTTTAAATGTCCCCTTCTCAGGGAACTCTTACCTCACCCATCCCTGACATCCAGTCTCCCTTCGCTGCCATAGTCCTCCATGTAACTCACCATGCTCTTGACCTAATCATCTTCTTTCCTGCCTGTTTCCTACAGCAGAACCTCAGATCCATGAGCACAGTGACTTAGGTTTCTTCTGTTCCCCAGAGCTAGGATGGTGCCTGAGAGTAAACAATAAACAATAAGAGTAAACAATCAACAATTGTTGAGAGATAACTAATACATTATTAGGATATTCCAGGCTTTGTTGCTCATGTCCCGAATCTCAGAGATTGAAGTTGAAAAGAGACATATGTCCAAATGGAGGTATAAACCATTCTCACAGAAACCTAAGAGTAGGCTCAGCGACTATAGCTCAGCAGCTAGGGTGCCAGCCACATACACCCTAGCTGGCAAGTTCGAACCCAGCCCGGGCCTGCCAAATAACAATGGCAACCACAACCAAAAAAAAAAAAAAAAAAGCCAGACGTTGTGGTGGGCATCTGTGGCCCCAGCTACTTGGGAGGCTAAGGCAAGAGAATCACTTTAGCCCAAGAGTTTGAGGTTGCTGTGAGCTGTGACACCACAGTACTCTACCGAGGGCAGCATAATGAGACTCTGTCTCATAAAAAAAAAAGAAAGAAAGAAAGAGAAGAAACCTAAGAGTACATCATGGAGGAGGAGGTAACATTTGCCTTGAGGGTGACGTTGTAGGCTGTGACTGACATTGGCCAAGGCCCTGCAGAGAAGAGGAAGGCCGTGAGGACCTGTAGCACAGGAATCCTTGCAATAGGCCCGCTCCTATTTCAGGAAAAGGGCTGAGGAATGGGTGCAGGTAATGGCAGAGTCACAAGCGAGGTTTTTGCATAAAATGTAGGAAAGGGTGCCAGGTCAGAGGCAGCCCTGGAGAGTCTTACCCCAGTGGGGCAGGCAGACCCCAGAGCAGTGCAACTTGCCTTCTCATCAGATCTGCCAGCAAGACGGCTGCTCTGCACCTGACGAGGCAGGAGGCTTCCTGCCTGCCCACACTTTGGAAACTCCAGGTTCTCAGCACATGCTGGAGCTAGAGTGAGGCAGAAAGTCATCTGAGGTGGGTGAAACCCTTCACTCTAGATCAGAGATCCCTAACCTTTGCGGCACAAGGGATTGTTTTCATGGAAGACAATTTTTCTATAGACATGAGCCAGGGGACGGAGTGGGTTTGGTTTCAGGATGATTTGAGTGCATTAAATCTCTACCTCAGATCTTCAGGAACTAGAGTCTCATAAGCAGCGTGCAACCTGGATACCTCGCATATGCAGTTTACAGTAGGGTCCCCGCTCATATGAGAATCTAATGCTGCCGCGTATGTGACGGGAGGCAGAGCACAGGTGGAGCTTCACTCCCCCACTGCTCACCTACTCCTCAGCAGCTTGGTTCCCAACAGGCCACAGACTGGTACCAGTTCTTGGCCTGGATGTTGGGACCACAGCCTAGATGAGTCGCACTTCTAAGCAGGCCCACCACCCATCCTGTGTGCAAGATGCTGACCTTGCAGGTGGGGAACAGGGAGGCTGCTGGAACAGGGCCTGGCTCCACTCAGCCCCTACTAACCTGAGCTTGACAGGGGCTGCAGGAAGCAGCAGTCTTTACGCTGGAGTTGGAGGGGGCCTCCAAGTTCAGAACCCAACTCTGCTGCTTAGTTGTGCTGGGCAATGCCGTGATGGTCTCTGAGTCTCACTTTTCTCACCTGGGAGAACGACTGGCCCAGGTGGGCCAATGTGGGTGTTGGAATTGGTATTCAGAAAAACCGGGGGTGATTGAGCACTTGGGGGCTCCAGGTGCTATTCTGGGGACATCGTATGAGTCTATGAACATGGAAAGGCAGAGAAAACTTATTTGCAGGAAGAGAAGGAAGAAGCCAGGAAAGGCCAGGGAGGTGAGGCGGGTTATTGATGGCTCTTCCCAGTCCAGACCTTGCCACATTTCCCAGCCTGGATCCTCTGAGACTCCCCACATCCTTGTAATACAATCTCCTCTTTTGCTCAATCTGCTTGGAAACGACTGCAGTTGTGTGGTACAGAGAACACACTCTTTCTCAAAGGGCCCTTGCCCTTTCCTCCCCTGGCCCTGTGACTGACCAGGACCAGTGACATTCTGGGGATCCCAGAATGATTTTGCATTGTGTGGGGAAGCCAGCTGCCACACGTGTAAAAGGGTCACGTGTGTAAAACTGCCATACTGAGAGTAAGCCTCATCTCAGTCACTTGGAGAGGCCACGTGGAGAGATGCCCATCCCAGCCCCCACTGGTGCCGTCATCTCAGACTCCAGGCAAGTGAAGGAAGAAGCTTCCTGAATGTTCCAGCCCCAGCAGACAATCCATGGAGCTGTTCCCATCAAGCTCTCTTCAAATTACAGAAGCATAAGCAAATAAATAGTTGCCATTGTTACCACTATGTTTGGGGGCGGTTTGTTATGTTGCAATAAATTACTGATACAAACTGTAGTCAAAGGAGCTATAATCCTCACTGGGCACAGTTCCTGAGTCAGATAGCAACAGTTCCAATAGTGAGGGGTATCCGCATAGGGGGAGACCCCATAGGGTGAGGGTCCCAACCTGATCTCTGATTGGCTGTGTGACTGTCATTCTGTAAGTCAGAAATGCCTTCCTCACTTGCTGTGCCCCAGTCAGCTCCCATGAGCTCCTCTCCTGGACCAGCTCGTAATCTGGAACCTCACAGAGCAACCTGCCCAGAGCCGTGTTACCCTTCTCCTTCATTAATAGTGTCTTTACTAAACAGCTAATTCATTTAATGAGAATTTCTCTATAAGTGGCCAATAGCCATATGAATATATGCCCAACTTTATGGCTAATCAGGGAAATAAATGCAAGTTAAAGCAAGAATAAGATTCACCTTCCTGCTTATCAGATTGGCAAAATGAAGATTGATAATAACTGCTGCAGAGATAGGACATATTGGTGGTCTCAGCTGCTGGGAAGCAAGCAATTTGCAGGGTAGTTTAGCAGCCTACCCCATATTTTTTATTAAAATACAAAAGTATGGATTGTCTTCAATTCATCAGTTCCACTTTTGAGTTTATACCCTAGAGAAATATTTACACATGTTACACATAGGCATGTGCAAAAATTATCTCTGCAGCAGAGATAATTGTGAAACTCTGGAAATGTACCACACCTCCATTAATATGGATATGTATCTCTGCTCTGGTACACAAGGAAGCCATTAACATACATGATATTTTCTGCCACGTTTATGCTCCAACATAGAAGACACAGAGAAATGATGCATGGGACAAAAGTGCTGGCACTGAGAGCTCTCTAAGACACATTGTTAAGTGAAAAGAGCATCTCATAGTGTGATATTTGTGTAAACACCCTCACAATAAAATGGAAATACAAAAATTCAAATGTAGAGGGGGCGGAGCAAGATGGCTGACTGGAAGCCACTTCCGAAAAAGGCGCCTATCCAAAAGGGAGGATAACCTCTCAAAACTGCACAATTGAGCTGAATCTTGGGAACCCAGCCAAGAGAGAGAAGTGATCTCTGTGGATAACCTCTGCTGAGAGTGGCTGCGGCCCCAAGAAGGCACGCTTCAGGTACAGAGTTCATCTGAAAGGAAGAGTGCCCGTCCCCTCCCCCAAGAAACCTCTGAGTTTCTTGCTTCTCTGTTTCCTCTCTTTTTTTATTCTTTTCTTTTGCTCCTACGAGTTTTCTGCAGACAGGCAGTGAACAGTGGACCTCTTTTCTCACCCCACGGAAGACTGCTGTGGGAAGTGAGGAGTGCTTCCCCTGAGCACCCCGGTGTGACTCTGGGAACTCCGCTGCTAGGTAGAGAAACTGAATTAAAGTTTTCCTCGCCATTCTGAACTTGCTGCATACCCTTCCCCC
>CAUYRH010044570.1:0-24552 GCA_963574655.1 Perodicticus potto
TATTGCTACAAGGTGTAACTTTATTTATTATCATGCAAAGCTGTCAGCAAATTTTTTTTTTTTTTTTTTTTGAGATAGAGCCTCAAGCTGTCACCCTGGATAGAGTGCTATGATGGCATCACAGCTCACAGCAACCTCCAATTCCTGGGCTCAAGCGAGTCTCTTGCCTCCGCCTCCCAAGTAGCTGGGACTACAGGCGCCCGCCACAACTCCCGGCCATTTTTTGGTTGCAGCTGTCATTGTTGTTTGGCTGGCCCGGGTTGGATTTGAACCCGCCAGCTCAGGTGTACGTGGCTGGCGCCTTAGCCTGTTGAGCTACAGGCGCCGAGCCAGCAGAAGTTTTTTTATACTCTCCCAAACCTCCATTTTTGGAGTAAGAGGCCAGTGAAAATAGGGGAAATAATCTGAAAACAAACACCAATTCAATAAACCTGATTCAAAATTTTCAATTATTTGGGGGAAACCCACAGTCCTTAACTATAGGTGAAAAAGTTGTCTCTTTTACTACTCGCTTATATTCTGTTAATGCTGAACTTCCAAAGGGCATCACTCATCTTTAGTCTGCACAAGTATTTTCTGAGTATGCTTAGAGTCACAGAGCTGATTTTGACAGAGGGAAGGGTGTTTCTCCAAGAGCTTTTCTGTAGCTATAGATTGTTGGGGAAAGGAGTTAGTGGAGAAAGATGATGATGCATGATCTGCTGGGCTACCTAGAAGTAGAATATGTGGCGACACTTCAAAGCTACATGTTTATTTTTTTCCTAAATTATAAAAGCAATATTTTTATAGCATATAGATTTTGGAAAATAAAGATACATGTAAAAAAAAAAAACAATAAAGAGGTAACTTACATATGTCAAAAAGTGCATTCAATTTCATCCATGGGATCTTAAGAGCCTCTCCCCTACTTGAAATGAGAAAGCTAAGCATTATCTTTTGTCTGAATAATAGGAGAAAAAATACTCATTAAATAATGCTTTGAAATTGCAATTTTGAAATGATCTGATGTTCTGCATATGAGAAACCAATTATATTTACTAACTCTATTTATTTTGTCTTCATTTTTGCTGTACCTATAGCATGGCCATGGCAAATTGAAATTGTCAGATTGATCTGTATCGTTCAGATCTGTGGGTATTTTCTTAACCCAAAATGGTGTTTCTTTCGGATGCACATCCCATCAGTGACACTAGCCATTAACCTTTCAACATGGACTATTCAGGCAGCTAGCATCAAGGAGTTAATGTATTATGAAGCATCATCTAGATGAACAAATGGCTTTATTCCTTATTTTATCTTGGGCTGTGAGGAAGTTGCCAGGGTTTCCTAGAAAAGATTTAGAAGTAATTGCTACATTTGACTTATATAGATTAGATATAACAAAGGGCATTCTCCATGAGAGTTAAGTGTTGGGGGAAAGGCAAGCTTATTAATATGACTACAGATAGAATGCCTTTAACCTGAATGATTCCATAAAAATGATGAGGAGGTATTCATTTATGTAGTGCATAAAGTAGTCATTTTCCTAAAGTCAAGAAGACTCGGTTATTTTAATTTACTTCCACAATTCCCACTCAGAGAGTCACTGATATTAAAATATAAACAAAAAATCACAGATTAAAGAATAGCGATAGGCACAAAAATAGACCTCAGAAAATCACATGCTTACTTTAGGTAAGAAAACGGTAAAGATATTCTCAAGTGACAACCTTTTTTTAGAAGCTGACATGTCTCAGATGCTCCTGTATAATCTCTTTTATTGAAGACATCGTGAAGGTTATAAGCCTTCTAGACTGGTGCCTTATAAGCCTTTCATAAGGCAGTTGTGATTAAAAACCAAGTGAAAAACCTCCCATTAGCTCACAGAATAGTAACTTCTGGTCTTAGTAGTATGGTCTTAGTAAATTGGTCTTAGTAGTATGTGTGTGTTTTAATGAGATACTGCTTTTAGCACACATGCCAGGAATAAAGGTAATATGGTGAGAGAAGATAAAGTCATGGAATGGGAGACTGGGAACCCCAAAAGGAAGGAAAGAAATTTGAGGATTATCAGAGCTTCTCAAGAAATTGCACACTTAGACATAATAAAAATATTTTTAAGTTTGGGAAAAAATAAGTCTACTGAACCTCATGTTCTGTGATCAGGATCAGAAAATTCAGAATACCCAGGTTAATTTCAAATGATTTTAAAGACGTCAATATTAGAATGGGCTGAGAAGGGAGACCCATGTTGCAAAGAGATATAACACGTCTTTCTCAAGGATGAAAAGAACTGAGAGAAATAGCTCTGGCCATAGACTAGAAATGAAAAGAACCCTGAATTTGTTAAGAACTAAAAGTATCTATGAATGCTGCCAACTTCTGAAACTTCCTGATTAACTCAACACCAAAAATTTCCTCCCATTTTGAACTTCAATTGTTCAAACTGCTTCCACGGCAGTTGAAACTGCCATCGTGTCTCCTTCTATCAAATGTGGACAAAAAGCCAAGCTTCATGGTGTATTTTAGGCTCAGAAGATGTCAGAAGCATTTTACTGAGCCACTATGGAGAGGAGACACTGTCTGAAACACCAGCAGTTCCACTGAGTACTTTTAATATAATGGTGACAAATGAAAGTCCTTCTAGGAAGCAAAGGAGAAAACACAAAACAGTGAGTTCACTGAATGTTCATTTACATTTTAAATCGTAAACGTGTATTAGTTATCATTATGTCCTGCATTAGCCATGTTTTATAAGCTTATAAAACTTCCTAAAGAGTATTTCATTCACCTTGAAAGCTAATAAACCTAAGAATTATGATTTATGTATTTAAAACCATAAGAAAAACAGACTTTGTGCATAACTGAGTTACCTCTTAAGACCTTAAGTGTTAAGAAACTTGAGAGAGGGTGCCGCATTAAAATGCACGGAGCATAGCAAAATCCAATTTGAATTGGATTCTTTAATTTTAGCCCAACCTGTCCATGCAAAAAACAATAAAACGAGACATTCTTTTTAAGTCTCAAGGTGAAAAATGTGTTTTCGAACACATACTATTTACTATATTAGCCCTAAATAAACCAAAGTCTAAATAAAAGCCTGAGAGTTTTCCTCTAATTAAAGCTAAGGTTTTTCTTAAAAGGAGTCTCATTCCTCAATTCCTACTTGCCTTCTCAAAGAGTGAGTTACTGTTTTCTATTTCTACATTTTATATGGAGGTATTGGGGGAAAGTATTAAGGGATTAGGAGATACACTTGTGTTTTTTCTACTTCACTAAGTGGATCAAATTTGTTAGTGTAGGGCCATGATTTTTTCTTGGCATATCACAACCGGTGAGGCAAGGTGAAAAAAGGAGATTCTAGAGGTACTGATAGATACAGGCTAAGCTGGGTAAGAAGGATATTCTAAGATCCAATGTCTTCAATAAACTGGAAGTATTCCTCTTAAGAAATAGACCAGTAGAGAAGAGTCCCAGACTGGTCAGGCGATTCTGTTCCATGAAGTCATTCGGGGACCTATCTTCCTTATATCTTATGGCTTCACCATTTTATCTTCTCTTATGGTAGAAGCCAGTTCACTGACATCTCTGTTTTCCAGGCTACAGGAAAGAGAAACATAAAGTCCAACCTGTGGCATGAGGCTTTATCATAAAGGAAATGCTCACTTCTTCATACATCACATTGGCCTGATCAATTACATGGCTACACCTAGCTGTAAGAGAAGTTAAAAAATGCTCAACTAAAATTCTAGGGGCTGTATTACCAAAAGGAAAAAGGTACTAATAGGGGAGACTAAGAGGCATTTAGTGGAGTCTACCTCAATAGGTATCACCCAGGGTTTGGAGATGACATATTAAGCTCAAAAAGATAAAGGGAATATATGGAGAGGGTCTGTTTGAGAATATAATGACTTATATGTCACAAACAGTGGTGGTCATTTACATTTGAATAACCTGAGGGGGTATTTCAATACCTTTCATCACCACTAATATCCTTTCTTACCTCTTCTTCCCTTTTTTTGTTTCCAACTTGCTAGTTCTTTTCATATTCTTATTCATCTCTTTCTCTTTCTGTCTTTCTTTCTTTCGCTCTTTCTCATTTCAACTGATTATGATAGTGAAGTGTGAAGAATTTACTGATTGCTGAGCAAAGATAAATGCCTTCTGTAAAGCATTTTTAATGGCTGATTTAAATTAGTGGCTGAAAATGTAATAATTTGCTTTAAAAATGTGAGACTCCGGAAGGATAAAAATGCACCATAAAAGTTAAAGGAATCAAGGAAGAGTTTGGTACAGTGACTATATAATTAAAAGAGCAAAAATAAAAGAGATGTCTTCTCAAGATGCAATCATGAAAATTTGAGGATAGCAAGGCCTATGCAATAAAAACCTAAAAATGTATGCATTACAAAAAAAATGTCCACTTCGTGGATCACTTGAAGCAATTTTAGAAACGAGTAAAATTATAAGCAGTTCTGATGTCTTTGTCAAAAAAGCAAATCATGAGGCACTTATTCCATCCACTCTTCAACTCAAGGGCAAAAATGACCCTATTTCCTGCCCTTCATTATCATCAAGAGTTTCTAAGCAACCCTTTTGAGCAAATCTGTTTCCTGGCAGTTGATGATTTCCACTGGGCAATCATCATTTTCCAACATCTTTTATCTAATACCCATCTTCTCAACACTCGGATACAACATCACACCTTCTTGGGGGTGAGGTCATCAGGGGCACTGGGTGTTAATGAATGTTTGATGTTTCCGCCTCCTCAGGCTGGTATTCACTGATTGGTTTAGAGTCCATGAACTTTTATTTCATGCAGATAGAAAGCAGCCATCAAGAGTTAAAATTTGAGTCCTAACAAGTCCCTTTGACGCATTCAAACATAATTTGGTAATAATATTCCTTTTTTTTTCATGCCCTTTTCCTTTAAGAGCATGAGATTTCCCTTCCATTCTGGAGGAGCTCTGCCAGTGCCTCTCTTCATTTAATTAGTGTGGGAAATATCCCAGACAGCTTATTCAAAGTTCAATGTGCAGCCCTTTGGTTCCTGAAATGCATAACTTGGCTTTCCTTGATGCATGTATCACAAGTCATCACTTTACAGAAGCTTCTCTTGCAATTATAATAATAATGTAATACTAATAATTACTAGCAATTACTGAGCGCTCACTCACCATGGGTATTATGAATATATATTGATTCAGTTAACTCCAAGTTATTTGTGATTACTTAAATCATCTTACAATCTATTGATCGGCCAAATGAGATGCTTTGTTGTTAAAAGTTATAGAAATATGTAGTAAGGCAGTATAAAATCCATTGTCATAAAGAAATCTGACATTGTAGCTGATTTATGGTTAGCAAATGTAAAAGTGCATACCTTCTTTTTGTCTTGTGATTTTATTTATTATTTGAGCAGATGTTGTTATATCTTGCGGAGATAACATCCTCAACTATGAGCTTAAATAACCTATCCCTTCCATTACCTTTCTTCATTTGGGAATCCTTAGCTCAATCTCTGATTTCAAGAGACAATCTGTGGTTTGATACTGGCAACTATTACCTGCCATAGATCCTAAGATACATTTGGGTAAAATGTCTTGAGGAAGTTTTTAAGGGAACTTTATTTTTTTTGTGGTGTGGTGTAGTCTATACATTTGTCTGTCTGAGGGTGCTAAGGGAGCAAGAGAGACAGATTTTCTCTGTTGTTTTTTTTTTTTTATTTTACCCCCTGAAAGAGGCACCATTTCACTGTAAATAATGACAAAAGATAAATATGTTTTGTAAACCACTTTGCTTTTATCTAAAATGGGAAGTCTTTGGCAAAACATTTATCTTTACCATGACCATAGAGTGATTTTAATATACATGATTAATGGTGCAAATGAAATTAAAATCCCCCTACTCTTCAACGTCTTATTTAAGAACAAAATGCTCACTACTTCCTAATTGCAATGAGCAAGATCTCTGGCTGCTGATGCTTTTTAATTAGAAGAAATTTTTCCTTTTAATTAAAAAAAGAGCTTTTTATTTTTCAATAAGTTAGAGAGTGTCCTCTAGTGGAGAGAGACTCTGATCTCAGCATTTTAGAGATGGCTAAATGATACTAAATGATAAGAAGTTTGCACTAAATAACAACTATCAGTACTGAGATGATTGGAATCCACTGATTGAAGGGAAAATGTACTCTTTTTCCTCTAAGACCCCCCACACATTGTGACCTAGTTGAAAGCCTGCAGCGTGACAAGCTTTGTTCTCATTTTAGATAGCAAATGATTTTTTATGATCAATTTTGGAGTGCTTCCTTCTGAACCTGGTAAGATTGAGCTGACAGTGCACCTTTCTGCCAAAAAGGTGGCAGAAGCATTTAGTGCAATTTACTGTAGCTTTTACAGATAGCAACTTGAGGTAGCAAGAATACCATTATTGTCAGGGCTCCAGCCCAGGCTGACTGATATATTTGATTTGTGCAGATCCCTAGGCCATGGCTTAAATTTGTCTATTATTATTTGAAAGAAAACAAAGAAACAAAACCGAGTAGAAAAGTAAATAAATGCCTTTCTTCTCTGTAACTTTTGGAATTCTAATGTTAATTGCCTGTATTTCTGGTTAAGTGTAGTAAATAGTATTAGTGCTATCACTGGTGTATCAGAATTGAGAGGTGGAGGAGTTTTTTTCAGTATATAAATGGAAGAAGCTAAGAAAGAGCAGTGGTGATGGGCTCTCTGAATCGCACACTAGGATAGTCTTATCAGAAATTGCATGTTACTGCAAATTAGAGACCCAAAGAAAAGATGGATAGTTGCTCTTGATAACAAGTTAAATAGCTTGGACTTAAACAGAGTGGAGATAAAATTTTATTGCTGATTCTTATATTTGAAAGAAGAAAGAGGGATAAGGAGAGTATTTGTAAAATCCTTCGGTAATCCAACAAATGTCAGAACCATATTATTTGTGTATACGCATTGCTTATTTTAATGGCAATGATAAGCAATGAGGCAAGCATTGTATTCCTTTTAACAGATAATTTGGGAAACATGTATAGGCATGACTTCCACCCAGATAGAAGAGTAGACACATGTTAAAGAAATTTATACATATAGTATATGCAGGAACCAAGCAGATACTATGGCTGGTTCAAAGGAAAAGTCAAAGCAACAGGTTTAAACCAAGTGAAGAAAGTTGAAATCAATTAATGGAGACAAAATTATTTTTTCCCTAAGTTAGACTGGGGGCATAGCAGAGGTGATTCAATTAAGTCACTATCAGACAAGATAGAATTTACACACTTATCAATGTCCTGCACTTTACAATTCAGAAAATAGCCCAGTAAAAGAGCAAGAATCCCATAACCCGGAAGAGTGTGCCACAGACCCCTGAGTAGTTATGAAACACAATTTTGTTCAGAATTTTTTTTGCAAAGAAACTCTGTAGCCTGGTTTGGGTCATTCATGACCCAGTTGTACATCCTACCTCTTGTATACACCAAGCACCTCTCTGCCTGCCACTGTCATTATTGAGAATACTCTCTTTCCTCTTTGCCACGCTCCCTCTCCCTGCTTTCTGTTTATGGGCCTTGCCCGAATATTTTGCAATTTTCTTACTTTTCTGAACCCCAGTTCCACTTTAAACAAATGCCAAGGTAAAAACAAATTGCTCCAGACAATTACCTGTAACTACTCACATGACAATCACCTGAGAGTGCTTGATAAAAATTCAAATCCCTGGAATACTCCAGACTTGCCAAATCAAAAACTGGTGGGAAGTGGCGGTAAGGGTTTTGACAATAAATTTGGAACTCAGTGGCTCAAGTAAAATAAGAAAAAAAAGGTGACATCTGAAGCCACGTGCCTCTAAGCTAAATGTCATTGTCAGAACATATAGGAGAATAAAATAAAAATAGGTATGAAACCTACTGGAAATTTACAGGAAGAAACAAAGTTAATGTTAAATTAGTTATTGAATAACAATAACATTCTCTTGAGTTTCTATTAAAATCTGGCTGTCATTATTTTCAAGTTGACTATCAATAATATCAATCTATTAATGCCCATTCTGGATGCTATGTTAAGTGTTTTCTATTGTTTTTCCTTTGTAATTGAAAACATACACCCAGGTACATATTAAATAACAAATATAATTTAAAAAATCTGCTATCACTCTATTTTTACTTTCTTTCTGTTTAATTTCCTTCTTTGTTTTCCATTTTACTGAAATATTACTAATTATATATTCAAATCTTTCAATCTCTTTTAAATTTAATTTTTATTAAATCATAACTATATACAGTACAATGTGATGATTTGATATACAATGTGAAATGCTTAAATAAAACTGATTAACATAACCATCATTTCACGTATTTTTTGTGTGAGACATACATAATATACTCTTAGTTGTTTTGAAATGTACCCTTGCATTGTGCACACAAGGTGAGATCTCACCACATACCCTCCCTCCACTCGCCCTACCCCTCCCCCCTCTCCTCCTCACCCCTCCTTCTTTCTGGACTATATTTGTCTTTTATCATTCATATGAATGTATAAGTGATTATATATTGGTTTCATAATAGTATTAGTACATTGGATACTTTTTTCCTATTCTTGAGATACATTACTTAGAAGAATATGTTCCAGCTCCATCCAGGTAAACATAAAACATGTAAAGTCTCCATCTTTAATGGCTGCATAGTATTCTATGTATATACATATACATATATATATATATGTATACATGTACATATATATATATATATATAAAACACAATTTGTTACTCCATTCATGGGTTGATGGGAATTCGTGCTGCTTCCACAACTTAGCAATTATGTATTGGGCTGCAGTAAACATTCTGGCCCAAATGTCTTTGTTGTAAAATGATTTTTGTTCATCTGGGTAGATACCAAGTAATGGAATTGCAGGATCAAACCGTAGGTCAACTTTTAGTTCCTTGAGAATTCTCCATACTTATTTCCAAAAAGTCTATATTAGTTTGCATTCCCACCAGCAGTGTAGAATTGTTCCCTTCTCCCCACCTTCACGCCAACACATGCAGTTTTGGGACTTTGCGATGTGGGCTAATCTTACTGCAGTTAGGTGATATCTCAAAGTGGTTTTGATTTGCATTTTTCTGATAATTAAAGATGAAGAGCATTTTTTCCTGTGTTCGTTGACCATTCACCTGTCATCTTCAGAGAAGTTTCTGTTCAAGTTTCTTGCCCACAAAGAAATGGTTTGAGTTCTCTGTAGATTATAGTTATCAGACCTTTGTAGGAATCATAACCTGCAAAAATCTTTTCCCATTCTGAAGGCTGTCTGTTTGCTTTACCTGCAGTGCCCTTCACTGTGTCAAAGCTTTTTAGTTTGACCGGATCCCAGTAATATATTTTTGATGATGCTTCATTTTCCAGGGGCGTCCTCCTCATAGAATCTTTTCCCAGGCCAGTATCTTCAAGCGTTTTCCCTACGCTGTCTTCTAGTATTTGTATAGTTTCATGACTTAAATTTAAATCTTTTATCCAGCGAGAATCAACTTTTGTTAGTGGTGAAAGGTGGGGGTCCAATTTCAGTCTTCTATAGGTCACTAGCCAGTTCTCCCAGCACCATTTGTTAAACAGGGATCTTTTTCTCAATGTATGTTTTTGTTAGACTTATCAAAGATCAAAGGACACGTGTCCGGGTTCATCTCTAGATTCTCGATTCTGTTCCATATATTTATATCTCTATTTTTGTGCCAGTACCTTGCTGTTTTGATCATTGTAGATTTGTAGTATAATCTGAAGTCCGGTAATGTGATGCCTCCAGATTAGTTTTTATTTCTAAGTAATGTATTGACTATTCAAGGTTTTTTCCTGATGCCATATAAAACAAACTACTATTTTTTCAAGTTTTTAAAAGTATGACATTGGTGCTTTAATGGGATTGCATTAAATCTGTAGATTGCTTTGAGTAGTATGGACATTTTAACAATGTTGATTCTTCCCAGCCACAAGCATGGTATGTTTTTCCATGTGTTAACATCTGCTATTTCTTTTCTTGGGGTTTCATAATTCTCATCATAGAGATCTTTCATGTCCTTTGTTAGATAAATTCCAAGATATTTCATCTTCTTTAGCACTCCTATAAAAGGAATAGAGTCCTTGACTATATGACTATATTTTCAGCTTGATTATTGTTGGTATATGTAAAAGCTACTGCCTTGTACGTTTTTATTTTGTAACCTGAGACACTGCTATATTCCTTGATCACTTCTAAGAGCCTTATAGATTAGTCCCTGGGGTTTTCAAGGTATAAGATTATGTCATACATGAAGAGTAAGAGTTTGATCTCCTCTGACCCTATTTCAATACCCTTGATCGCTTTCTCTTGCCTGATTGCAATGTGTAAGACTTCCATTACTACGTTGAATAGCAGTGGTGAAATGGGCATCTTTATTTAGTTCCAGATCTGAGTGAAAATGTTTTCAATTTTACTCCATTCAATATAATATTGGCTGTGGGTTTGCTGTAAATGGCCTCTCTCAGTTTAAGAAATGTCCCATCTAAGCCTATTTTCTTAAGTGTTCTGATCATGAAAGGATGCTGGATATTATCAAAAGATTTTTCTGCATCAACTGATAGAATCGTATGCTCCTTGATTTTATTTTATTTATGTGTTGTATTATATTTATAGATTTACATATGTTGAACCAAACTTGTAACACTGGGATAAAACCAATGTGGTCGTGGTGTATCATTTTTTTGATGTGTCATTGAATTCTGTTTGCTAGGATCATGTTGAATATTTTTGCATCAAGATTCATTAATGATATTGGTCTATAGTTTTCCTTCTTTTTCTATGTTTTGGAAAAGCTTATGTAATATAGGTACTAGTTTCTCGTTGGAGGTTTGGTAGAGTTCTGATGTGAAGCCATCTGGCCCCGGATTTTTCACTTCTGGGAGAGAGTTCTAATCTGATTGTCCTGGGCAATACAACCACTGCTCAACAGGGAGAGTTCAAAGGGTCTCCAGCAGCCCTATAGTAGAAATCCTCAGGCAGTTCTATCCCAGAACACAAGGGGATTAAGCCTGGTCCCCTCCAGTGAGCCACCAAGTCAGAAAAGATCACAGGCCAAAGTCAGACCAGGGGCCTCAGTGCCTCTGCCCACTGCGCACTGTCACAGCGTGTCTCTCTCTACCTGCTCCCACCTGCTTCCACTCAGGTCACCATTTGCATGCTGTTGTCCTGCAGCCCACACAACTCCCAGGCCTCTCAGGGAATTGCCAAGCACTCTGAGCTCTTCGGGGGTCAGACCTTCAGACTGCCAGGCAATGGGGGGAGAGTGGACTGGGAGTTCAGAATTGGGGGGGATATATTTGTTCAATTTTATGCTGGGTGGGATGATGCCTAGGCTCACAAGTGGGACCGTCCTAGGGCAGGAGGCCTGGCAGCTCTCTCCCTGAGGGTTAAAGGAGAGGCCTTTTGTTCCCTCCTGGCTTTCAGAGAACCCATAGTGAGCCTCCCGCTTTGGGGAGGGGTCTCTCATCCTCTTGGCAATGGTCTCTGTACCTGGAATTTGTTTTCTTGGATCCCCTTTCTTGGAGTCGCAGCTTGCCTCAGCAGAGACTCTGTGCACTTGTCTATCTCCTTTCTTAGCTCAGCTCTCCACCTTTTGCTCCACAGAGGCCACTTCTGTCCAGGATGTCTCCATGCGGACAGGAGCCTCTGGTGAAAGCTGCCTCTAGTCGGCCATTTTCCTCCAAATCTTTCAATTTTAAATGTTCTTGTTATTTCTAGAATTCAATTCTAAGAAATTATATTTCCTCCACAACTTTATAAAATTTATATTTTCTCCTAGTGTATTTTTATAATAAATTTAACCTTAATAAATCTCACATTTATTTTCTTATATCATATGAAACGAATTTTTGTTTCCAGATCATAATTCAATTCTGATAACTCATTGCCTGGAGTTAAATCTGGTCCCATTTCTGAGCACTACAACTGATTTTTCAAAGAGTTGTGTCTACCTGCAGGACAAACACAATGTTACTTTTTATCAGTGTTTTTAAATATATTTTTTCTCTTCGTTTGAACCAACGTACTGTCTAGTCCTATCATCATTATATTTCTTTAGGATAGTTGTTAACAATATTTATCTACTTAAATTTCTAAATAAATATAGAATTGTTTTGTTGAGTTCTGCATCTTATTGGACTTTTGTTAACAATAACAATACATCTAAAATATCACTTGGAAATAGCCTTCACTGTTTATCACTAGGTAAGTTATGTAGCTTGTGTAAATAGAATTTCTATTTTCTAATTTGTAACTGTAGAGATTGTGTATGATATTGATGTTTAGATAGCATAGATCATGACTAAAAACAGGGTTTTCTTCTGGAAACTGGAAAGATCAAGATGAATCTTGGTGTCTCTTAGAGAATAAGATTAAAGAAAAAAATATTTTAAATAACATTAACTATAGCTAAAATAAAAGTACATTAAATTGCCCCAAATTATATAGTTTGTAAAAAGCCCTCCGATTTTCTAGACTTACAAGCTTTCCTCATTAAGGAAAACTTTTTGCTTCTCAATTGTCTTTGTCAAGTATTTATTGCTTCAGGGTCACAATATGCCAAGGTAGATCCTCCTACAATTTCATATTCGGCAGATAGTGTCTCACTTTAACATTTTATAAGCAAGCTTTTAATAATTTTAGAATTTATGCCCTTTAGAACAACATTCTTGCTTGGGTTGTTTAGTGTATTCCTACTCTTGAATTTCTTAAGGGTATATTTTCTGTATCTAAAGTCGTACCCAAATATACTGAAAGGGTAGACTGTCCTTTTGATCAATACCACATAGACTCTAGTTGTTCTACAGGATAGTGATCATGTCTTATTTTTAACATGAATAATTCTTGAAAAGGCAGCCAATCTTTGGGAAAAGATGCTATTTCACTTGGGACTTAATGGATGAGGAGTTTACTAGGTGGAAATAAGAATCTAAAGCAAAGAATATGGTGTTAAAAAGCATGAGAATATGAAACAAATCATGAATGGTCGACTCCTAAAATTCAAATGCTAAACAGCTGCTATATAATTGGCATGTCCTGTTTCCTCAGCCAGAAGAAAACATTCACATCATTTTTATTTTCCCGGTTATTTTTTGTCATTATTCATTCTTATTTGCCCTTTCTGGGTGAATGGGCCTCACCTCTTCCTAAGCCCCACCTTGCCCCATGAGTTTCTTTCAACTCCTGGTTCTTATTCAGCTTGAAGAGGGGGATAATAGTTCCTCATTTTTGCTTTCATGCACAAGGTAATACACACCTGGGCTCCAATGTGACAGCTCTCTGACACACGTGTGGTTAATTGCCATTTCCCAAATGAAAAGCCATGGTGGACCAGCTTTTCTCACCAACACTCTTAGGGCTTTGAGTGGAGTCTCAAGTGTGAGCTTCACTTTACCTGGCTTTCTTTCGGGATTGACTCCATTGGGCTCCTATTGTCTTGCTTGCTAGCAGAGCTGTGCATAGGAAAGGGAGTGGTGAGTGCCTCCTGCTCAACCACACAAATTGGCACAATTAGGGGAAACCACGCTGAAAAATCTCTTTGTAGAACAAAGCACTGCTCATATTGACCTTCCTTTACTGGGAAGCAGCAGGAATCTCTCTCTCTCTCTCTCTCTGTCTTTCTGTATTGGGGACACACATATACTCACACACAGTGATACATATAAATTATAAAGTAAGAAATGTATATATTTTCTATCTTAACAGGCTTTCTATTTAATCTCCGCGTTAAGAGGCCCCCTAGTACCACATTGAAACAAGCATACGGACCTGTAGTCATTGCTACCACGTATGCTTTGTCCTTTTAAGAAATTTACACAGAAATAATCCCGTGTTTGCAGTGACTGTTCCTTTCAGGGGTGCTCAATCTTTTTTCTTTTCTGCCACATGTTGAAAGAATATTGGGCCCCAAAGTCAATACACAAAACACAAACAAAAACGGATGAGTAAAAGAAACTGTGTGTACTTTTTGCGATATCCGACACCACAGATGCAAAATAGTCCTCACATACTCTGCATGCAGCCCTGCAGGTTGGAAACCCCTGCGTGGTCCCTGAGTACTGTAACATTCTCTGTCCTGCTTGATGATGTCTGATCCAATCCCAGGTTAGCAAATGCAATAGACGTGATTTCTTTGGAAGGGAGATGTGATTATGTCAGTCTCCTATTTCAAACGTTTCCCCAGTTCCCAATGCCTTCAAATGAAAGCCTCAAACCTCTACATGGCTTGCATAGAAGAACAGAGCTGCTGCAGCTCTGGCTTCATCGGGCCTCTCAGCTTCCCGTAATCTTCCCTTCTCCCCCCACCCCACCCCACCCCCATAGGCACTTTAGTTTTAGCCACTGCACTGTTGTTTATTTCTCCCAGAGTTTTCTGGATTTCTCTCACTCATGCTCTTCTTCTCCGCCCGGAGTGTTCTTCTATTCTTCCCTCCACTCTCTTCTATTCCTTCCACGAAGTCCACTCTCTGACCCATAGCAAGCCTAACCCAAGTCCGGATAGACTTCCACTGAGTGCCCCCATAGCACCACCGATACACTCAGTGCTGGAAGTCGGACAAGGTGGTTGTCAGAGACCAGGTGAGCCAAGATGGCTGAAAAAGCAAAGCACTTCTTACAGGGTTGCAAGAGCCATTTCCTAGGTGCAGCAGCGCAAGGTCTGCAAGTAAGAACAATTAACAATTTACAAACCAAGTAAATTTACTCAACCAAGTTGGTCTGAGATAGCAAAAGCGTGATGTAGGAGATTAATTCAGTTCCTTGGACTCTCCGCTGAGAAATGTCAGGCTGAGTTGCTAATGGTGTGATCATTACGTCTGAGTCTTATATTTAGTAAAATTGTAATGGAAAATTAGGCAATACCTGGAGTCTTCTATTTATGAATTCTAGTCATTAAGTTCCACCGCAAAACGAAAACTTGGTCTCCTAAAAGACGGATTTTATAAATTACTGATACATACATTTTTAAACTCTATACTGTGTCTTGATCTGTCAAGCATCGAATGTTAATCATCGTATCATGCAGTATTTTGAGACTTACTGTTGAATTCGTGACTAACTTGGTACTTGGCACTATAAAAGGAAGTGCTCTTACAAAAATGTAAACACAGAGACTATTTGATTTAAAACTGTTTTGTAATGTTGGTTGACACTTTTCATAGAAATCTGTAGTTGATCTGAGAAAGAAGAAGGGTGAAGTGAGAGAGTAATTTAGGTCCCAAGGAGAGCTTCACTGATCTCACTGCTAAGGAATATCAGGCTGCGTCGCTAATGGGCTGATCATTAGTCCTCATATTTAGTAAAATTGTAATGGAAAAGTAGGCAATTCCTGGACGTTAAGATTGACATTCATTTATCCATTTTTTTGTGGGTGCATGTCAGAATCTCACACAGTCACCCTGGGGTTGAGTACCGCAGCATCATAGCTCACAGCAACCTCAAACTCTTGGGCTCAAGCTATCCTCTTAACTCAGCCTCCCGAGTACCTGAGACTACAGGCACCTGCCACAGTGCCCAGCTATTTTTTAGAGGCAGGGTCTTACTCTTGCTCAGGCTGGTCTTGAATTCCTAAGCTCAAGCAATCCACCTGCCTCAGCCTCCCAGAGTGTTAGGATTACAGGCATGAGCCACTGCACCCAGCCCATTTATCCATTTTGTAATATAAATATTCCCTAAAGGAGAAAATTCCATATTAAAATATTTAGAAAACGTTTATATACAAAATCTAATAATAAAAGAACCTCCGTGGAGCCTCATTCTGCCTCTTAAAAGCTTATAGATATTTTCTGGACTTGCCTTATGTGATCTCCAATGAAGATTAATGCATATGTAATCAAAATCTAGGAGGAATCTCTTAGGGAACATGGAGACTTGAGCAAAGATAAAATAAATGGAGAAGGATGTATTATGTCTTAGAAATATTAGAATAGCAAGACTTTGGGGGGGAGTTAATATGAGAGCACATATGATCAGGTTATATGATTTGTGTTTAGCACGACTTTTTTAATGAACCATTCTCATGTAAAGGACATAATTAAGAGAATCAGATTAATTTTATTCAATAAAAATTTTCTTATAGAACTTATACAATTCAGTATAGAACTGAATTTATAGATAGTGATACCTGGGGTTAGAAAGAGTGTAGCATCTAATTGCACTGTGATTTTCTCTGTTTGTATACTGTAGAATCACCCACAAGCAAAAAAAATAATCACTCATCCACACAATTTTGGAAGACATTCACTATTAAGTCATAGCTTAGCTCTGAGGCTTCTAGTCCTTGGAAACCTTCTTCCTCTTCCTTGTGCCTTGAAGTCTTAGGGTTTTCGGGGCCCGTTAGTAATATTTTGAAGACTTTAAAATTTTTGAGAAAGTTTCTCTACTTCAGATGCCAGCAAAGGTGTTGCTAGGGCCTAGTTCTCAGCCCCCAAGGAAATGCCCATACCTGAGAATTCCTTTCCCCCAATCTGGAGCAGGCCCTTACAGGACCCCATCGCATCCTCCAATTTCTGGCTCTACTTGGAGGTAGCAAGATCTTAAAACTAACGTACTGGAATGTTTCAATTCTCTAACGGTGGTTGAGACTCGCCTAAACCAGGTGTTTGTAAAATGGCATAAATTGTCCTAAAATAAACCTTATCTTCTATAGGGATTAAATTTATGTCCACTTTTTAGTGAGGGACTTCAGCTTACCTCATTAAGTAATTGATCTGTATTCACCATTCTAGAATGTTCTCCCTCAAGTAGCATATTGAAAGAATCTAATCTCCACAGTAGGATCATTGATTTTATCCCTAATGAAAACCTTGAATACTTATTATCAAAATTTTTTCCTTTATTTTAATGTGCTTTTCCAACTGAGTATGTCTTAAATTCTTTAATTAAAATATTATTCCTCATGAAGTAAAAATATTTTAATAACATTTTCACTTCCAAGACTGAGAAGCACTTTCTACCTGCCCTAAAAAATCTTATAATTCTCAGTGTGATCTACCCAACAATATCATCTTTGAGAAGGGCGCAACAACTCTGTGGTATCCTTCCCAATCATTCATAACCTTACTCTCATCATGAGAAAACATTAGGTAAACCTAATTGAAAGCACACTGTGTAAAATAACTGACCAGTCCTCTTGACAATTTTATAAGTAACTCTCATTCCATTAAATAAGCCAGGCTGCCAAAATCACACATTCTATAAATCTGACAAAGACTGAAAATACCTGAGAAATTATTATTTTAGAAAGAAGTTTCATTAAATCAGCAAAGTGATCAAAATGTTACCTGTCGGTAACATTTTGCCTAAAATAAATGTGTACAAATACTTTTATAACGTATTTCCATCATTTCCCTCTACAGGCGACTCAGCTAATCTAACCTGCAGAGCTTTCTTTGGCTACAGCGGAGATGTCAGTCCTTTAATTTACTGGATGAAAGGAGAGAAGTTTATTGAAGATCTTGATGAAAATCGAGTTTGGGAAAGTGACATTCGGTAAAATAATGTTTTGCTTTTAATTTGTGCAGTCAAGATTAACATTTGCCCCGTTAGCAAAAAGATAACAAGCTAAAAGAAAAAGTATTTATTGTTTTACTATTATCAAAAGAAAAATACTGTAATATACAATAGCAAAGAACCAAAACATTATTAAGAAACTGTGAAATTGTAAAACATGAATGCCATTTGCAATGAATGTGAGAGAAATGAAAAGGAGTGTTTTATTATACTGAGTGTCAGACCAAAATACCATAAGATATTTTAAAATGTATTAATGTACCTTTTGTTTGTAAGAGCCTTTTATTAATTGTTGAGAGAAAGCATAAACGAGGTACAAGGACTCTACCAAACACAACATCTGTTGTTTCCTTTTATAAGTTTTTATGTATTAGAGCCACCAAGTGAAATGAAAGCATTGATGAGAGTCATAAAGGATATACCAAATAGTTTTATCACCTTTCTTTGTCTAATCTTAAGGTCTAAATATTTATGGAGTGGGAATGGCACCAAGAAAATAGCCATTTAAAAATACTATATATTTTGAAAACATAATACTTAAGCCTCTTTTTAAAATGTATTTACTTATTTATTCATTTACGTTTGAGTATCAAGCTGTTTGATATTGACTAAATTATGCTTAGACATAGAGACTTCATTTTGATCATAATGTAAATAAGCAAGGACTTTAATATTAACTAAGCTATAGCCAAATCAAAATGAAGATGATTTCTCGACATCCTCCCATCCAAAGGTTTGATCTTCTGAGTATATATCAGCATTTTAATCATGATTCGTCTTTTTAACAGTCAAGACTTTTAAAACATTATCAAAAGTATAAGAGAAAATGTTTTTCAATAGAAAATAAAAACATACAAAACTGTTCACATAAAGTTTTTTCTATTGGGATCTTTCTTCTAGCAACAAATACCCAAGAATATTGCACTGTACAGCGTTCTAGTTGGATTCTGGAAGGCCCATCTGGGCAATTCTCCATTATATACTAAATGTTCTTCTGCCATTTTTCTTATCTTAAACTTCACTGTAATCTTTTACCCATATTCTTTGAAATGTTAAAATTTAAAAAAGAGCTCCTAACTTTTACCTCCTCTGGTTTACCGTGTGCTCAAGGAAGGTTCTAGAAAGGTATTTTTCTTTAATTCAGCACTAGGAAATGTTCCATGGAGTTTAATTACCACCTCTGTGGGAGGGTGGAGGTGGAAATATTGCAGGAAGGGAAAGGGAGCCCTAATTTGGAGAAGTTTCCCATTTTCTCTGAGAAATTGCTAAATTCTCTGACAATGAGATTAGTGAGTGTTTTCCTTTCATTATAAATGGCATGGGTAGACACTTTGCCAGAACTTTTAGTGTACAGGTATATAATTCCATATTTCTTTTAAAATAAGCTGTTTGTTTGCATGATTAATAAAATTCAGGCTAAAGTTTTCAAATGAAATGTCAAATATAGCTCTGAAATTTTCTTCCCTTGCTTTCTATTTTTTAAAAAATTAGCTCGATATGTAATTAGGCCTTCAGCCTAAAGCATAGAATCTCTCTTCTCACCTTTGCATAGTATTTCTTCTTAAAAGAAAAGCAATTTGTAAACTTTTTCTTCAAGGTCTCCCTCACCTCTTTATTATGACAGTGTGATTGTCCTGCTAAGAGAGATAATTAACTGCAACTTCATTAGCATCTACAAAGACAAGCTTCTTTATTAGAAGTGAAGAAGAAAAGGACATGATATAATATAATTAACATAGCATCAGTCCATAGCCAAATTTGAAACACAGATTCTGTAGGTATTTTCACATCAGGTTCAGATTCATCTACATTTCTTTCTTTTTCATGTATACGTGTTTGTGTGTGTGTGTGTTTGTCCCTGTGCGTGCACTTTTTGTTTTATATTTTAGAATTCTTAAGGAGCATCTCGGGGAACAGGAAGTTTCCATCTCATTAATTGTGGACTCTGTGGAAGAAGGTGACTTGGGAAATTACTCCTGTTATGTGGAAAATGGAAATGGACGGCGACATGCCAGCGTTCTCCTTCATAAGCGGGGTGAGTGTAACCTTCTAAGCCTGAGTGGTCAACTGACCGTACAATGGGAGGGAAATCATTGGGAACCAAGAAACAAATTAAATTGTGTTTTTCTATGCCAAGTTATCCTAAATAAACTAATCACGTTAGTATTAGGTCATATCCTAATACTAATAATCATATTAATGTTAGGGTCATCAAGCCAGACTGCACAATGGATGTGTGACTAGCTCAGGCGCTACAGCCAAATTTGGATTCCTTGCTGTGCTTTAATACTAACTGTAAAACCTTGGGCAAGGTATTTAACTTCCTTATACTTCAGTGTCTTGATATACAGAATGGGGAAAATAATAGTATCAAGCCTTCAATGTGCTGTAAGGGTAAAAGAAGATAATAAATATGAAGGACTTGACACAGAGCCTGTACACAGAAATTACTTAGTTAAATGCTATATATTATTATTAGAAATAAGTATCAGGTTCTTAAAAGTAGCCTAAATGGTGTTAAGTAAACGACTGTGTTCCTTATAGAAAAGCTGTTCCTTTAGTGAAAGAACTATGTCTGATGCCCTATCACAGTACTTCTTTGACATTTGTTTTTCTGACTTGGATAAATTTTACATGTGCAATATCTTCACATTATTACTAATAATTCATTATAAGAAAGATAAGTGGTGGTTGATTGCAGTACCTGCTACACTAACTCTGACTTCACAGCAGTCCCATCACCTTATGCATGGAGTTAGAATATAGGTAAATGTACACTGAAAGATTTGACATGATAAACCACTGTTAAATACGAGCCATGCCTTTTAGTTAGTAAAATTGTCCATATACATTATAAAAGAAAAGTATATTTTCTCTACATTATGCTAAGTGAAAACTTTCTAGTCTTTGGAACAAGTACACTGGATGGTCCCTTACTCAGCAAATTTATAGCAATTTTAATTTCAAAGCGTACGTTTAATCCTAGAGTCTTTGAGGTTTGAAAAGAAAGAGAACATTGAAGACTGTTCCCCCTGTTTGGGCAATAGATTCCCTTTGAATAATGAAAGCTATTAAGACAGATACCACTGTTGTCAAGGTGACTACGATATTAAAATAGTCTACTTTTTCGGGATGTGAGTCAAGGAGAAAGGTAAGCAGCAGCTAGAAATGTAATTGTTTCTTTCTGTAGTTTAATGTATAGTCAATCAGTGAAGGGATTTGAGCCGAATTAGTGTGCATATACAAGGACAGAAATTGCTTCTCAGGGTTGGAAGCAACTTAAGTGTTGTGTAATTGAACTACTTATCCTTCAATAATATCTTCCAGAGTCATCTACCAAGTTTATATTTGATCTCATTCCCTCTTAAAGAAACACAGTCTACCTTTGGAAAATCTGCCAGGAAGCCTCCCTATTTCACTATTCATTGGCCCTACTTTACACTTTCAATAACTTTTCTCAGCCCTTCAAATGTTTGATGATAGTCACCATTACCCTGCTATACCTTTACTTTGCCACATTCAACCTCTTTAACTCACTTTATTCATTCTTCATTTGTATGAAGGAAATCATTTCATCCTTCCAGTAATCGTTCTCTTGAATATGCTCTAATTAAAGAGTTTATTCCTCAAGAATAGAGGTACAAGACAGAAGATATAGGGCACATTTAAAAATCTGTTGACTTGAATAACATATATTTCTCTTTGGGGGAAGGTTGGGGTAAGAGGTTAGCAATCATTAGTGGTAGGGCAGTGCCTGTGGCTCAACGGAGTAGTGCGGTGGCCACCTATGCTAGAGGTGGCAGGTTCAACCCAGCCCTGGCCAAAAAAAAAAAAAGAAAGAAAGAAAAGAAAGCAATCATAAGTGGAGAGAAAGGAAAATGAATAGTATTTAAGGATTAAACTATTAAAGCTCTGTTTTTGCAGAGAGGCACACAGCCAGAAAGGGTCAAACACACCCCAGGCTATTTTTAGCATGTGTAGCTAAGGTTAAGTTGCCTAAAGGTACAAAAGCTTCCAGTTATAGAAAAATAAATGATTCAAAAGTAAAGGAAATCATTTTGAAAAGCTTTTCCAGTAATACCTGATTGTTTAAACATGAAAAAGAAAATTGTAGCCAATGGTGGAATGCTTTTCAATACTTACGTCTATCACAGTGTTTTTCAAATATGTGTTTATTTCAACAGCATTTTGCTTTTAGAAATTGAAAGCATGAATAAGGGACTTTGGTCAACATATGATATAATCACGACTTTGCCATGCCTGCAAGGTCTAGAAGAGCAGGACACAGTATATATGAGCCGATAGGTTTGGACCTTTGATCACTGAGTCCCTGAAAAAGTCAAATTTCTGTCATGATAGTAATTATGGAATTGTAAGATGAGTTGATATATTACTCAGGAGACTTAGACACAAATAAGGAACTGGAAGTTATCACTGTTAGTCATATTTTTCTGCCATCGACTCATAAACTTATAGGTCTTCAAAGTCTTCCTTTTGAAAACCTCCCTGGAGTGACATGTTAAAGCATTTGTTGAATACAGATCTTACACGCTACAAACTGTCATTTCTTCTGACAGGCAGACTTTTTGGGACGTACCTTTGCCAAAGTTATCTAAGCATTTTTTTCCTCCACTGTTACCTTTTGTTCAGTATTGTTGACATAATAAAATAATTTCAGAGCTCTCCAATGGGTGGCATGGTTTCTTTGAAACATCACTCCCATATATCAAATGAGTCTTCCTTGATGCCAAGGGGACAATATAATAAATAATTCAGTTCTGTTTGAGCTAGGCTAAATTCTGGATCAGTCTTTTATCTGTATAAAAGAATCATAATTGTGTGAAATCCTGCTGAAAATCTACAAAAAATTTTGACCATAAAAAACCTTGCTTGAGAGTATCCAAAACTGTCAATTTCTCCAGCTAGAGAAGGAATTTGGATAGTTAGAATCTTGTCAGACATTAATATATTTCATTTACTATACAGAACATTAGACTGTGCTGTGAGAGGGAGATGAAAAATGAAGGGACAAGGCCCACGGGCCACACTGGTCTATGACTGCCCTGTTCCTTACCGCTCATTCTCACCCGCAGCTCCTTTCAGTCCTCTTTGCCCCATCCCTGACCTGGCACCCTTGAAGTTACATCCTGGCTTCAAAAAGAACCAAAATAAAGGGTTTACAAACCAGTTGCTGGGTTATTTCTTGTTCTTGCTATTGCTGCCCATGCTTGATAGAATCCTGGGTCTGAGTCGCCGAATCCTTTACCCAGGTACATTAGGTTGGGTTTCTAATTGCTACTGCCTCCATCAACATGTATTAAACACTGACTGACCTTCGGTTTTCCTCCACACATCAAACCTTTCCTATTCTCGGCACTTTTTTTGCATTTTCCACTTTCTCTGACACACACAGTACTCGAGATGGATGCCGAGGAGCACTGTACTCTGGCCTCAGGCTTAGCCACTCCTGCACACACCAGGTAGTCCTAAATTCTTCTTTACTCTCTGTGCGTTTTGTCCATCCTCTCACTCTCAATGACATCACAGGTGTGCTCTCTGAAGCAAAGCACTTTAGTGCTTAAGGGCATAGACTTAGGAATAAGGCTTAACTCCATTCTTGCTGGTGTGCTATCTTGGGCAAATCTCTTACTCACTGTGAGCCTCAAATTTCTCTTCTGTAAAATGGGGATAATAATAAGACCCATCACACAGAGCAGCTGTGAGGATTAAATGAACTCATATATGTTAATACTTATCACAATGTCTGACACATACTTAGTAGCCAATAAATGTTAACCAACTATTACAAGATTTCCCTACTCCAACTATGTGTTCCTCTGGGTAACGAAGGATACAGTAATTATGTGTTCCATTAGAAATTCCTTATATTTCTAATTTATCTTTCTTTAAAATGATCACTATAGTTCCTGCAATTTTATTTCATCAATTCTGAATTTGACCTTATGATAGGTTAACTTTTCATTTGAATGTTTTTTCCTAAAGAAAAACTGTATTTGCCCATGCATCTAATGATGATGAAGAACCTACTATATGCCTGGCATTATTCTAGACACACATAAAATTAAATGAATGGGAAATAAGAACCAATATAATTTGGAATGCCATCATCTACTTTTTAAATTACACTGATATTAAACATTCTTCATGTAGAATTGTGCTTCTTAGTGAATATTTGACTTTGCAACTGTCATATTAAGGATATTCGTTAGCAGTTCTGCTCTGAATGGTTATGTTTACTTACAGAAATTTACTTTACTTTCATTAAAGAAATATGGCAATGTATTCGTCACAAAATAATTTGGGAACTGGCAGAGTGTCTATCTGAGAGATTTAGCACTAGTTAATCATGATAAACATCTAGATTTTGTCTCTTCTGCCTACAACCCATTTTATATCTTGTGCACACTCTCTCTCTCCCTCCAAAGAATGAAATCAATAGGAATTAGACTTGCTCAATAAACTCCCTAGTCCTAGAAATATCTTTAGTAATGTAATTAAGTGCACATCATTTAGGATGCATTGTTTGAAAGCCAGGTGAATTCAGACCCAGTAGACTCCTTAACCCTTCTTGTAATGAATCATTTTTGTAATATGTGCCCCTGTTCTTGTTAGTATGTGTCCAGTGTATTTATTTACTGAAAGGCACAATAAGATCATAGAACTCAGTAAACATCTCTTGGGTCTGGCTATTTGACCATTGATTTCAGAATGTGTAAAAGCCAAACCTTACTTAGAGATTAAAATTTCCTACTTCTCTATATGACATTATCTCCCTGGAAAGACAGTGACTAAAGAAAAGCTGAGTTGCTGTCCACAAGTCACTTTTACTGAGTCTTAGTTTAGACAACACTAAAATATTAAGGAACTTTTGTTATTTTGCTGTAACATCTCCAAATCAGAGCCATCAGGCTTAACTAATTTGGATAAGGTTTCACATGTTGCAGTCAAAATTTTCTTCTGTCCTATAATGTTTTTCTTGCTTTTCTG
>CAUYRH010044571.1:0-17769 GCA_963574655.1 Perodicticus potto
TCTCTCTCTCTCTCTCTCTCAGAAGCTTTAGTGATTTTTGTGTTCTTTTCTGTAAATAAATTCTGTCTTACCACTGATCTGTGGTCCGCGGGTTTATTCTTCAAATCACGGAGACCAAGAACCTGAAATTCCCGCATCAACACAGCATCCATCATACACTCTGCAGAAAAAAGATGATTTTCCTCACCGCTCATGACCCCCTCCTGCATTCCAACTACATGAAGAAAAGCCTCTTGAAACTGTGTGGGAGGAAGCTAACTTCTCATCAGACTTCACTCAGTTTTTTGTTTTTTTTTTTTTTTAGAGATAGACTGTCATTTTATCGCCCTTGGTAGAGTACTGTGGCATCAGAGCTCACAGCAACCTTGAACTACTGGACTTAGATGATCCTTTTGCCTCAGCCTCCAGAGTAGCTGAGACTATACGTGACTGCAACAACGCCTGGCTATTTTTTGTTGTAGTTTGGCCAGGGCCAGGTTTGAACCCGCCACCCTCAGTATATGGGGCTGGTGCCCTACCCATTGAGCAACAGGTGCCGTCTCAGCTTTTTATTTTATTTTTTTAATAACACCTTTCCTGAATCCCTGGACTGGGCTCTTCTCTTGCTTGCAGACTCTCACCCCATCTATACCTCTAAACTTCTCAGTTCCTTACTTTTGGTTTTGTTTATTTTTATCATATAAATGCCTTTTTAAAATGAACTCAGATTTATTAAATAGTTTTTCTTATTTTTTTCTGGATTAAAGCCATAATAAATAATTTTGTTCTCTTTCTGATTGTAAGGAATCTACTCATGCTTTATTCCATTACTTATATTAATTTTCCCTTAACATTTCATAATCTGCTTAAATTTATCCTGTTTTGCCCTGTAAAAAATGAATCCAATTTTATCATTTTCCATATGGCTACACAGTTGTTTCTACACCACTTATTATAGCTTCTTTTCTTCACTTATTTCAGATGTCACCTGGGGCTTTTTCTCCATCTATGAAGATAGTTAGCTTGTATGCATTATTTGGCTACTCTTTCCAACACCTCAAATGGAGGGAATGTTCATGGGGCTAACTGGCCAAGGAAGAGATTGTTACTAAAGGCTTTTCTTGCCTTATCAGATGTGTAATTACTTTGGCTTTTTGATACTTCTGTTGCCAGAAGAAAGTCAGATGGTGCAGGAGAAGGTCAGGAGATTCCTTACCAATGGCAAATTGGGATGAGAGGAACTGTCCATCAGTTATTTCCTTTCTTTTCTTCCAGATAGATGATTCCCAATAGTGATATTTCATGTGGTTTCTTTAAACAAATGCCATGAGACTGAGCGTTCAATCTGAAGCTGTGGCATCTGAGACACAAGCACCACCTCAAACTGGCTCATTATTTCCTGCTTCATTTTCCTTTTTTCTTCACTTTTCCTTTAAGTTTACATTCCCAAAATTTTAGGTATAAATTTTGCATCATACTGTAACTGCCTCCCCACTTTTTAATGTAATTCTCTCCCTTAACTAACTACTTGACCCTTTAGGTTATTTCCCAGACATGATGGTCTTGAAATCCTGGCCTCCAATGATCCTCCCATCTCAGCTCCCCTGCCTACCACTATGCCTGGCCTGAAATGGCAGATTTTCTGGGAGATGAAGGAGGTGAGATTCTGAATGCCCTGAGGCAGACTTTCTAATAATCACCATCCCCCACGTCCTGCCTCTAATTCATGAAGACTCTTGTAAGATACACCGTGACCTTCCCCACAGCACATGGCCCTTTCTTTAAAGGCCTGCTGACCTCCCTTAGTCAATTATCCTTCTCTCATGTTAAAAATTCCTTTCTCTGCTTTGGCAATACTCATCTTAATAATTGGGTTTTATGTGATAAGCAATTGGACCTGACAGAAAACCCCCTGTGATTTTGACAAGATTCTATTTACTTGAGAAATTAGGCTGAGAAGTATCTTATCTACTCATGTAGCAATCACAAACTGTTTAAATTTTAAGTATACTGAAAATATAGTTACAATTATAACTAAAACAAAATATTAAATTCTTAATATTGATGTAAAAATTTATAATAATAATCATTTAATGTTGACAAAGAAGCCATAATGTTCCCCTCAGCTTGATTACACTTTATTAGGCTTCTTCCTGACTCTAAGTCCCTGACTTTCCTTTTCTTAGGGAATTTACTTTAGAAAACTTGTAATTAAAATTCTTTCTCTGCTTCTTCATGAGGAAAATATTTTCAGAAGCCTTTTGACAGTTTTATAATTCAGGAATGTCTTGCCCACAGACCTTGGAGCCATTCTTTGAAATATAATCATTAAGGAAGATAGAGTCCAAATATCATAGTCTGTGTAAGAGGACAGGAGGCCTCTTCCATGGGTGTCTTTCTCCAACTTGTATAACTACTTTCTGTCTTGAAGATAGGAGGAAGTTCAATTTTCCTTTGGGTAAAAGTCAATTAACAAATATAAGTGGCCTTTAATCTCCTTCATTCTAGCTCTTAGAAACTGGTTTGTTTTATCAAAGTTGAACTCAGACTGAGTTCTGGTATTGCTCCCCAATTCCAAATCAAATTCTTACTTAATTTTGCTTCTTGAAAATTTTGCTTTGATGATATCCAAGGAAGATAACTCCAGCCAATAATTTTTTTTTAAGTCTCGTCTTATGTATTTTGTGTGTATTTTCTTCAAAATAATATATCATCAGCTTATCTACCTCCAGAAAATAAAAGAAAAAAACTTGTATTAGGATTACTCTTAATTTATAAGTCAATCTGGGGAGAATTTACTTCTTTTTATAAGAGTCTTTCTTTCTGAAAACATAATCCTTTTGAACATTTCTTGTTAAATTTTTGCACAGGTATTTTGCATAGGTATTGCTTCTGTGTATGAAATCCATGAACTTTTCCCTGTAACATTTTTATCTTTCTATATTATTGGAAAGGTACTCTGCCAATGATTATTTTAGGTTTTGCAGTTATAAGTATAATATCTTTTTTCTAATCTCACTCTTCTATGCATATGTGCTGCTGTTTTTTAAGGTAAAACTACTTTTGATACTCCTTTTTCATGGAAAATTATTTGTATTAACCAGAGGTTATAGGGGATATGATTAGCCAGGGAACAAAATTAAGGCTAAACAATGAAAAAGGGGCCTGAATTTCCCTAAATGTCTCAAACACGTTGCTAGTGTTTTAAGAAAAATAGTGCTATATTTTCAATAAAAAACCTTATTCTTTATATTTAATAATTTGACATTTAATATCCCTTTGTACATGAAGAAAATGAATTCAAGTAGATAACATAAAACATTTGTGATCATATATCTGTTGGGTTCAATTGAGATTGAAACTTAAATTTGTTTTATTTCAATGGTCATTTCACTTTCACCACAGTGCATTATGTTCCTTTGGTAAATGTCTGACTTAGATATAGGAAGTTACATATGGTAAAGTAACTCTGGCACTTGAGTCACAAGAAGCCTTCTAAGTCTAGAGGACATTAGAAAACATACTAACTTCAAGGATGTTATCTAACAACCAATTGTGTCTACATATGAAGAGACATGTACCTAATAGGCACATAGGTCTGAGCTCTTTAGCTTAATTTTAATAACAGTGTTTATAAATCATAAATTTATTATACTAAATCATGATCAGAACACTTCAAAATCCTTGCCTCGGTAACTACATTTGATTACATCGTTGTATCAGTGAAGACTAATTGGTTGCAATTGACTAGACACCCACCCTGGAAAATTGGCAATTTAATTAACATATCTGACTTGTCAGCATCAGATCTTGAATCATGGCTTGATTAAGGAGAATCAAAAATCACTGGGGCTAATATTTTTCCTCCTCTTTCCTCTCGGTATCTCTTGTATTCAGTTTCTTTCAGTTATCTTTGGTCTCTGGAGGAAGCAGGATATTCACATCAACCTCAGACTTCATATTCTCTTGGAAGCAACATCAGCTGGGAATGCACCTGACTCTGTCCCAACACTAAGAGAAAGGTCACATAGCCTTTCATTGTTTCTGCTTAGGCCACTGTCCACTCCAGAACTGTAGAATTATCCATGATAATCAGTAGAACATGATCCAGAATAAGTGATCCACTTAATAACAGAGTTAAGTCTAAAGTTTTACCTAAATGAAAGGTGCTGAGATTAAGGAGATAGATATACACAAGTTTGGATGGAGATTAAGGAGATGGTAGACACAAGTTTGCTGAGATTAAGGAGATGGAGGACACAAATTTGTCGATATTAGAACGTCAAAAATCTGCTCTGCCACAGTACACAATTTTCCCTGAAAAAGCAAGGTTTATAGCTGGGTATCTGTAGCGGAAAAAATTCAATAACCACAGAATAACTAAAGGATCTGCACTACTTCAAACTGTTCAAGGGTGCATGGGGTGATAGCGTCATTTTCAGAAAAGTGATAATTATGCCATGTATTGAAATCAAGTATATTGTAAGGAGCCAAGGCAGTAGCTTAACAAAGAGCATGAAGAACACAATCAAGGAAGATTAAAGAGCTGTACCTGCGACTTCTGCTAGAGTAAACCTAAAGTGAAAGCTGACAGTGGCTGATTTTTTTCTTGAAGCCTTCAGTTTGAATAGTCCTTTCTCCTCCTCCTCCTTCTGACGTTCTGAGTCCCAGAGCCATCTCTCTGGTGGTGGTGGTGAGGAGAAAGGCAGTGGGGCTCTGTCACAGTCTTCACCATAACCAAGTCATAGCTACGTATAACTATGTATATATTATTACGTAATAATATGTACTGTAATTGGCCTATTTACTGAAAACCAGACTGCATCAGGAATTTGTAAGCATTATCTCATTCGGTCACAAAGCATCGCTACAAGTTAGATATTAGGTTTTTCTCTATTCTCAGTCTAATGAATAAACTCAGAGCCAAAGTGACTTGATCAAGACTAAAGAGCTAGTGATTTGCAAGAACAGTGACACAAACCCATTATTAGTCTACTCCAGGTGTTAACCAGTTTTTGAAAACAAACTCTTTGGGTTTATAACTTCTAGATAAAACTGGAGGAAGAGAATTGAAAATATTCGATGTTTATTTTTTCATAAACATCTTCATTGTACTTTCTGAAGTAGGATTCAAATCAGCTTTTTTGGAAGCCAGTTATAGTAGCCAAGGTCTTGAACATAATCCTTCTTATTTGAAAACTGTCCCTGCAGTTATAAATTAGAGGTAAAGATTAGCTTCCCAACTTCTGGTATTCTATATGCCAAAATAATTGCATTATCTCAATCTATTGTTTAAATAACATCGATTAATTAGGATATTTGCCCTCAAGAAAGCAATGCCCCTTCCTCCAGCTCCTATCACCAGGCTTAAGTTTTGTTTTCTGTGGCACTCTTCTCCAAGTTGACTAAAATGAACATAACTATCACATTTTTGTTTTGGTTTTTTGGTTGTTTTTAGTTTTTGTTTTTTGAGACGGATCTCACTGTATCGCCCTGGGTAGAGTGCCTTGGCATCACAGCTCACAAAAACTTCAAACTTTTGGGCTCAAGCGACTCTCTTGCCTCAGCCTCTCAAGTAGCTGGGAGTATAGGCGCCTGCCAAATGCCTGGGTATTTTTCCTGTTGTTGTTGTTGCTGTTGTAGTTGTCATTGTCGTTTAGCTGGCCCCAGCCAAGTTGGAACTGCCAGTCCCGGTGTATGTGACTGGCGCCCTAACCACTGAGCAAAGGGTGCCGAGTCAACTATCTTGTTTTTTTAACAAGTTTTACTTTTAATATTAAAGTCTATCCCTTCCTAAATTAACACAAATTAAAATTTATTACTAGCATATTATAAATTTGTCATAAAATACTTTTGAAAAGTTCCAAAAGTTTGGCATTCACAAAGGAAACAAATTGCTCAAATCATTTGGAAGAGGAAAGGATGTACAAAGAATCTAAGTTTTATAGCTCCAGTGGCTTCAATTTGGCACTTCTGTAATGTAACATTTATATTATGTACTAGTTTTATGATTTTTGAGATATAAGTCTATTGACTTAAATTTTGATTAGGCTTCTTCCGATGATTTACAAACATTTCCCCACCAGTTGCCAAATTAAATTTAGGTCTACCTGGATTTCAAAATGAAAAATAAAATGACAGAGATGAATAGAAAGTAGTAGTGTGAAACTAATGTTGAATTCAAATGAGAGTCATTACATGTGATTTTCTCAATCACAAAAATGAGACTATTAAGCTCCACAAGTCTGCATGGAAAATGACTGTTTTGCTACCCATAAGCGGAATATTTTCTCTGAGTTAAGTCTTAGTCCTCTTCACGCTGTTCTTTTGAAGGTTTGAATTGTAATCAAATTGGTTAGCATTTTCTAAACTCTTGGTGGGCTTTTACATACTCCAGCTTCTTTTACAAAATCTTTCGAGGTTATTTTCAACACAGCTCAGAATATTTATTTGGTGTCTCACAAAACTCCCATATTTATGGGAACAAAACAACAGTTTTTAAATATTTAATTACATTAGACTATCTGATACTTTTCCTAATCACATTTGATTAATCTTGTTTTTGAAGACAGTGGTGACTAACCTTTGCTTTCAATGTTGTGGTTGGAGGATCTTAAATAGAATGTAAGTTAGAAAGAAAAAAATTAAAAATAGTATGAAAGAAAATATTTTCCACGTGTATGATATCTATGTGCCTGAAAGAAACAGAGGAATTAGGAGTACAAGGAAAGCTAGCTGTGATAGTGTGTTCCACTAGTCACAGCTACAAAGAGGGCTGACGTGTAGGAGGATCGTTTGAGCCCATGAGTTCAAGTCCAGCCATTTACAATATAGCAAGACTCTGTCTAAAACAAACAAAAAATGTATAAGGAAACAATGAAATGGGAATTACTTTTTTAAAGTTAACCTATTTAGAGATGTTCTATCTTGCATGTAACTCATACCACTTTCTTCACCATCCTTCTCTGCAATGTGTATAAGACGTAAAGAAGGAGGCGGCACCTGTGGCTCAAAGGAGTAGGGCACCAGCCCCATATGCTGTAGGTGGAGGGTTCAAAACCAGTCCCGGCCAAAAACTGCAAAAAAAAAGACGTAAAGAAAGAAATAAAATAAGCAAATTAATATATGCACTGGGATGCCATTTCTTAAGTAATTGCATTATTCATGTGCATTTGTGCAAACATACAGATATGTAAATTTTTGTGTTAGAATAATGAGTCTATAGTCCATCAATGTGATCATTTCTTACTTATCCTATGTCTTGACAGATTTTCTATGGAAAAACTTAAAACCTATCTCATTTTAAATTGCTATATATTTTCTGTACTACAGATGTAAGACAGCTTATAGATGTAAGACATTGGTATATTTATAGATAGAGTTTTTGAAATATTCACTCTTAAAAACAAAACAAAACAGTATATTCATGAAAATTACCCTCAGACAGAGGAAATGAAAAGATTTGAGTCAAAGAGTACAAACTTTCAACTGTAAGTTCTGGAGATCTAAGGCATAGCGTAGAGACGACCATTACTAATACTATATTGCATAAGTGTTCTCACCAGAAACACAGAAAAATCGTAGCCATGTGAGATGAGATGATACATCTGTTAATTAGCTTGATTGTGGTAAATACTTCACAATGTATAAAAATGACAAACCAGTGTTTTGTGCAGCTAACCTATATATAAATTTTATTTGTCAAGTATACATCTAAATCTAAAAGCTGGGAAAAATAAAAAGATTTTTACAAAAACGGAAAAAGCCACAAACTGAGAACACACCTAATCTGCATATCAAAAGAAGAACTTGTATGAAACATGTATAAATTACTTCTAAAAATAATAATTAAATATTAAACAATCTAGCAAAACAATGGACGAAAGTCTTGAAACTTTATAAAAGAAGCTATATAAATGGCAGAAATGTACATGAAAGGATGTTCAAAATCACTAACCAACAAGAAAATGCAAATTAAACCAAAAAATGAGTTACCATTGCACACCTGTTACAATAGTTAAAAATATTAATAGTACTGCTTGTTGCAGAGAATGCAAAGCAAATATAGCTGGGCGTTGTGGCGGGTGCCTGTAGTCCCAGCTACTCGGGAGGCTGAGGCAAGAGAATCGCCTAAGCCCAGGAGTTGGAGGTTTTGGAGGTTGCTGTGAGCTGTGATGCCACTGAACTCTACAGAGGGAGATAAAATGAGACTCTGTCTTTAAAAAAAAAAAAAAAGGAATGGAAAGCAAATGGACCTCTCATACATGACCATGGGAGTGTAAAATAGTAAAGCCACTTTATAAAATCATTTTGCAGTCTCTTAAAAAATTAAAATATATACTTATGAGCAATACTAATGTAACTTTTATTGGAATTATTCAAAGTTAAGAAACTTTCATCTAATTTGTTCTAGAGATTTTTTTTTCTATTTTTAGTTTACTAAGTTTCTTTAAAAAAAAAAAATGGAACTTCCAATGTGAGAAACTACTGGTAGCCCCGTGAATGACTCCAAATGAAACCAGCGTAACCATCCTACTAGAATAGTCCAGCTGAGCTTTATTCAACACAAAGACTGTGATAAATAATAAATTATTGTTGTTTTAAAACCACAAAAGAAAATTAGTTTTGGTAATGTTTGAAATACCATTTAAGTTGTCAAATTTCACAAAGTTGAACTTTCCTTGCATTTCTAGAATAAACTCTAAATTTTGTTTAATTCATTCAAAGAAAGGACTTGGCAATATTGATTTTGGATTAACTCTGTTTGGTACTGTAATTTATTTATGGGCAGACTTTTACTCATCCGTCTAGTCCTTCTTTGGAAACTATATCAGTTACATCAACCAATTTCATGGTTCCTGTGTCGACCACATTGTTTCAATGAGTTGAATCAAATAATATTATGTAGAGCATAAATTGCATCTAGCTTTAGGGAATTGGAAACTAGTAAACATATAACAAAACACACTATTGAAAATAAATAAGAAAACATTTTTAACTCACTTGAAAATTACATTTTCCTCTTAGTTTCCTAGTAAATGCAGTTTTCTGAATTCTCTCTTGTTTACATCTATACAACCTATTTGACGCTTATGATGATATTTTCCTTCTCCATATTAACTTAGCATTTTTCTCTAACACATTTTGCTAGCATGTTCGTTGAGGATAGTATGAAAATGTGAATAATACTGCTGCTTTTGATCACTTATGAAGTTTCATTTTTCTTCCTCAGTGAGGTCTTTTTATAAAAGTATAAGCAGTTTATCAGTCTATGTCATATTATATTAATAAGTCATATGAAGTTTTAGAATTAAGTATTTCTAAAAATCACCTGTAAATTTTAGAGTACAGATTTAGACTTAAATAATGTCTTTTTGAAAATATCTACCAAATGGATAAATTGCTACGTTTATTTTTAAAAATGTGTCTAATTAGACATAATGAATCCAGTCTCTGAGTATTCCTTATACGTTGTTAGCTCAGGGAACAATTTGGGGGACTCCACAACAGCACCATTGCATGGTAGAAAAATAATGTTTCACGAAACAGGTGAAAATTGCTTTGACCCTGGACACTGTTTCTCAGGTGAAATTGGTGTTTGCTTCGCTTAAAGTACTTCCAGCTGCACATTAAGAGCTTGAACTTTAGCCTCTTATGACTACTTGGCTTAATTCTTGACCTTCTACTACTAAGTTTTGTTGGAGAAAATCTCAGGACCGTGCCTGCTGGTGCCTGTACAAATCCTTGGCCTCTTGCCTCACAGGAACCTTCTTTTAGTTGCTGCTTGTCTAATTGTTCTTGTGCCCTCTATACCACGCATCTTTTCTACTATTTTCACTACCCATGGCTTCCCACTCATTTCACTCCTCCTAATTAGCTGATGAGATTTTTTTCTGTCCCTTCAGAGAAGTACAAACTGATATATATGAAATCTGTCAAGTTTATACAATCTAGTACAGGTTAAACCCATTAACACTCCTTGGTGAAGGACTATCCTCATTTCTCTTTAAAACAGACCTCAGTCTATGCATCAGATATCATTTAATACCCCATTCTTCTGGCAATGTGTTATTTAATTTCAACAGTAAGTTTTCTGTGTTAGGCGTGTGAGTTTTCTGTGTGTAGACTGTGTTGGGGATGTGGCCTGTGTGCGTTACGCCTCAGCACGCCGCTGGGAGCCGCCTGCCTCTGATAAAAGACACCTCATCTTAAATAGATCAATACGTTTATATCTACTGTACTTATATCTAATATCTACAATTATACCTGGGTAGTGGCTAATCAGATGCAGCGCCTGAATATTAGGGTTTATTAAGTATAAAACCTTGAGTTTTCATAGGTAAATGGTATTGCTGTCACTATGGGGCTCACAATGCACCTTCAGTTTCTTAACACCAGTGTCCAAGGTTACATCTCTGTCTAGACCAGTGGTTCTCAACCTTCCTAATGCCGCGGTCCTTTAATACAGCTCCTGTGGATCACGACCCACAGGTTGACAACCGCTGATCTAGAGTCTGCACTTCACCTTGTGGAAAGCCTATGTGAGATGTGAAGAACAGTGAGATGCAGGGCAGGTGACACAGAAAGCCAGCACTCTACAGTTACGGTGAGCCATGGGCCATGGTCAGCATACATCTAGATGTTTATGTGACGTGGCCTTCTCTCCCTACCCTAAAGAGAAAAGAGAGAGAGGAAGAGAGAGAGAGAATAGCAAGTTTTAAAAAGATGCATTTTAGATAGACTTAGTTGCTTTGGGGAGATATCTTCTATTATTGTAAATTCTCTAAAATATATAAAAAGTTTAAAATGGCTTTGGTTTGCACGTGTTCTGCAGTAAACCTGGTGCACTGTGGCCATGGACAATATAGCCTGATTCTCTGCCTCCTCGACCTCATTCTGAAAATAAATTTTACTGTGTTCGTATCCAACACATGAACCCATTAACTCTTCTGTTACCTTAAACCATAACTTCTGGCACTATATACTACCTCAACTTCCTCGTGGGAAGGATTCCTTTACCTCACTCTCAATCGTATCTTTTGGTTCTCAAGGGTTACATCATTAGCAGAGGACGTACACATTTCTCCAATTTTATGCAAAGTGCTATGTAAATTTCCCAAGCCCTGTTAACTGTTCCATACGGATTGCAGCAATAGGGTCTCCTAGAAGTAGAAATTCTGGAGCCTTAAATGATTTAACTCATTAAATAAGCAGTCATTCCTCTTCAGAAATTTTTTCAGTTAATATTAGACACAACTTTTGACCTGTTGAATCAAATGATTTATGTTAAATTCTTCTCTTCAGTACTTTATCTAACAGATTCATCATTTCAGTTAGAGCTCAACCTTTAAAACTTTTCCTGCTTCATCTTTTGGTTTATAACTTTTTGATAATTCTTTTTATTTTTTTGACAGTTTCTTTTTAGATGGTTTTTAAATGGAGTTTTATCCTTTCACTTTTAAGTTTGAGTAATGCTTTCGGTATCCTAAAGATTCACTGGCATTTCTAGGTGTGAATTTATTTTTATTTGTTGCTCTGCACTAGTTATTCTTCCTATATCCAAAGACATTCTTTCCTGTGAACCATTCATATATTTTCCATCACTTTGTTTCTTTAGACTGTCTCATAAAATAGGTTCTGACATCTATCTATCTTCCAGGGAATATACTCTTCCTTTGGGTCTAATCAATCCTCCTAGGTTTTTATTTTGAAAAGTTTTAAATAACATTTCCAGAATTCTATATTTTTAATTTTTAATCTGTTTCTCCTTTTAAATGATGCTTTTTAAATAAGTGGCTTTAATTACTTCAGTCATTTCTTTAATTGTTATGACACAATTATTTTAAATTACATTTAAAAATATATTATTTTAATACTTACCTAATTCTGATAGTTATTTTTTTCTGTAGAATTCCAGGAAGGTATACTGATTCATTTTGTGTTTTAAAATGTTTACTTTAAATGTTTACTTAAGAGTTCATCTTTGATTTGGATTATATGCCTTTATTTCTCCCTATGAGGATTCTTTGTGTTGACATTGTATCTCTTTAAAATAATTTTGTGTTTTATTCAATCAGAAGCCCAGCCTAGATCAAATATTATGCTAATTTTTGAGCTTGGGGGTTCGGTCACAATGCAGTGGATCTACTTGAAATTAAAAAAAACAAACTGTGCTCTTTATAAATAGCTTAGAAGTTATTAAAAATGCAGAAATTGCAGCTGTAGAGAACAGTGATGGCATTAATAAGGGTCAAACTGAAATAGGATGACATTAAATAATCAAAACACTGGCATGTTTAAGTTAGACACTAAGCATGTGTTAGTGAGATGTGCACGTGTGCAGTTGCAGGGATTACTTGTGTGGAGTACACGTGGGCAATGAGATTTTTGAAAACTGAGAGGCTAGAGAGAATCAATAATTCTATAACAGCGTATATGACAAGTTAGGAATTTGAACTTCGCCCTTTATACAAATGTAAACTCTCAATGCATATAAAAGTGCCTGGAAAAGTGACATGCAAATAATAGTTACTCAATACATGATTGAAGTTTTTAGCATAAAAAGTATGATCATAATTATTTTTAAATGGTATGATCAGAGCCAAAAAATACATATTAGGCAGACAGTTAGGTTATGACTATATTTTTTTCTATGCAGAGATCCATTGAGATAGTGGTAGTGGGGATATTCATGCCATCTAAGACCCAGGAGATTTTTCAGAGGTGATACTAACAGGAGAACATGAAAATGTGGATATGGGACTAAAGAAAAAGACAAAGTTTAAAATATAAAATGATGTTTTTTGTTTGCTAATTTATGATAAGATTAGAAGTAAAAGATACTTTAGACAAGAAAATTAAAGCTCAATTGAGATTTTAGGAGTTTAAAGTTCCTCCAGGAACTTTATATGAACGGTGGACTGTGGGTCACTAGAAATGTTTATAAGGAAACATTTACCACATTAACAGATGTTAAATTCCTATAAATGTTGTTCTGATTTCCTGGGTAGAAGGTGATTAAGAAATGAAAAGTAATGCAGATAGAATCTTGGTGATTGCATGCACATTTGCACAACTTCAATAAGAGTGATCAACCAAAAAGAAACTGTCAAAACAGGAAGAGTTAGGAAAGAGTTCTAAACTACAAGCTGAAGAATAGTTGAATGAGGAGATTTACTTGGAAGTTATTAATCACTTAGATCAAGTGCTAAAGACAAAGATCCTAAAACCCTCAAAACAATAATAAATTTCTTTCTCCAGGAAACCAATTTATGCTCCTAGCAAACATGTTTTATACATGCCTATTAGAGAATTTTTTACACAGTGTAGTATGATTACTTAATTGTAGGTCTGACTTTTTTTTTTTTTCCTGAGACAGAATCGCACTCTGTCACCCTGGGTAGAGTGCTGTGGTGTCATAGCTCACCGTGATCCTCCCAGCCTCCCAAGTATCTGAAACTCCAGGTACCCGCCATGGCTCCTGGCTAGTTTTTCTATTTTTAGTAGAGACAGGGTCTCACTCTTGCTCAAGTTGGTCTCGAACTCCTGTGCTTAAGCAATCCACCTGCCTTGGCCTCCCAGAGTGCTAGGGTTAAAGGTGTGAGCCACCATGCCCAGCCAAGTCTGTCCATTTTTTGATAGCATCATTATTTAAAGTTAGTATTTGTTGATCATAGTAATGCAGTAGAATCTCTGGATGGTAAGAAACTGATCAACATAAGGAGGTGGCCAACTAAGGAACTAGGCCTATACTGAAACGTACATGTGGTGCATGTCCAACCTGAAAATTAGGCCAATTTAAGGAGGTGGTCAATGTAGGGAGGTTCAACTCTATGTGGATTTTAATTTATATATTTTTTGTGTTTTCATGAAATTATGAATCAAGTTTTTTAGATATGTGATATTATCTGCATTGTACTTATAAAGAAATTTATAGGGATAATGATTGCACGAGTTGACATGGTATATTGCACAAGATTGCATCAGACCGTAACTCTTAATGCAGTGCTTTCTATACTTCACAATATGACCTCTGTAAACCTAATGATTCTGCTTTGACATTATCTTGTAAAACAGTGATTACCAACCTTTTTGGCACCAAGGACCAATTTCATGGAAGACAATTTTCCCATGGCCGGCAGTAGGGGTGTGTTACATTTTTGTAAGTGCACAACCTAGATCCTTCCCATGAGTAGTTACCAGTAGGGTTCATGTTTCTGTGAGAATCTAATGCAGCCACTGGTGTAACAAGCAGCCAAAGGTGGTGAAGCAAGTGATGGGGAATGGTTGCAAATATGGATGAAGCTTTGCTCTCACCCCCTGCTCACCTTTCCCTATGTAGTCTGGTTCCCAACAGGTCACAGAATGGTACAGGTCTGTGCCCATGAATTGGAGACTGCAGTTGTAAGAAAGATTTTATAAATCAAACATTTTAATACAGATTTTTAATAAATAATTTAAATGTACCCCTATATGTATATTCTTGAAATAGTTTTTCTTCTTAGGTTAGCTGTAAGAAGTAATTTATTTACCTGTAACCTATTTTTATTGTGTTACCATCACAAAGTAGCTTAACATTTTGGATTGTGTTGTATAACATTGCTAGTATCTTCTAGAATACCCCTTATTCATCTAGTTTCTTTTACTGTTTATTGAATACTAGGTGTTGGCAGTTAAAGACACAAATCTTATTACATATTAATGCACAACCACAGATAATAACAATAATGCAGGTACTCATCTTGCCGAACAAAACAGAAGAGATGTATCTGCAGAGAAACCTCCATAGATTAAATTATTGTGGAAATTCAGGGACAAAATAGGCTAGGATGTTTGGCAATGTTTCATGAATAAGTAGCACTTAGATGAGAGGAAAGAATGAAGGTAGAGGGTTGACTACAGACAAGGGCCAGGGTGCAGATCAGAAGCAGCTAAGTCCAGTCTGGATGGACATACGGATGAGTAGCAGGTTGGATGTGCTGGTGAGGACAGACCAAAGGCCTGGGGCCACATCATGGTGTGTTACGGAGTCAGATCATATTAAAAGACAATGGAAAGGTGTGGATGAATGCATGCTGCTGGTCTGGATGTTATATATTACAGAAAACTATAGCAGGTTTGTTTCTAAAACAGTTTTACAGCTTGTCTTAAGTTTGCTCCCTAAATTGGCCAAGAAACAGCTTCCCTATATGGTCCAATTACTAATAGTAATGATGCAATGGAAAGAATCTGACCTTAGAAGAAAAAATGTGTACTATTCCTCTTCTTCAATTTATTAGTCAAAAATCTATTAATTTATCAGTGCCCCTATTTCTTTATCTAAAAAGAATAAAAACAGGGACAATCTGTGCAGAGACAGGTGTTATGCAGTGTAATGCCTGTGAACAGTTGAAAATTGACCTCCTCTCAAGCTCTGCCTCCTGAACTGTGCGTATCTTTAAGGAGCAGGACGCCTGAAACCCTAGTGACCAGACTGGTTGAAAGTGGCTAAGACTGGTTGGTTCCCAGATGGTAGTCCCCTGACTTCATTATGGTCTATTTTCAATTCTAAATGGCACCCCCACCAGCGCCATGGACAGTCCACATCACCATGGAGATGACCAAAAGAGACCATGAAAGGACAGGATGAGATGGTGTTCCTGTTCTCAGGAATTCTCCATTCCTAGGAAAAACATGAATGTTTTACCCTCTGCTGTTAGTATCCATCCCCTCTATTAAGAGAAACCCTACATTCTAAACTCCTCGCTTCTCACATGAAGAGAAATAGATTTGTGAGTTATACCCTGAGCTTCTCCATGCCTTGGCCATTGGGATGGACACTGGTCTGCTTAACGCTTTCATGTTTATAGGTAGGCTTCAGGACACCAAACGGGAAATAATACCACCTTGTGGGGAAACAAAGACACAATTATCTCTGTAACAGCTCCAGGATCTGAAGTCTAAGGAGTCCCAAAAAATGTACAGAAGAAAGAGAGGGAGCGTATTATTTTCTGAGGGTCACAGCATTCCAAATGTATCCGATAATTTCTAAGTGGTAATTCTAATGCAACATTATTTCTAACCTAAATTAATAAGATTCTTGAAAAAAGTAATTTCTTATGTTAACCAAAGGAAAGGACAACAGTGTTTTCTCATTACATCTGTAGGGTTCTCTTTCTTTTTTTTCCCCTGGGGGATTTACATCTGGGTGATTCTTCATTTTATCAAGTGTTAACTACTGAACCCTATTAAATTCTGCAATTACTTCCACTCCCAACTCATGCAATCTTTACTGAATACCTTTTGACACTGCACATATTGACAATAGCCTACTCTTTATTTTTACCCTCCTTTTGACCTCCTTAAGCTTCTTGTAAGAAAAGCAATCAGACTGACCTGGTACTGTTTATTTTGACTGACAGACTGATCCTGTAAGAATAAAGTGGCAGTATCTCTAAAATAATCTCTTTTCCTTTAACAAATGCAAAAATTGTTTGTCTTGAGTATTGCAATACCAATATCCTTGTTTCTTGATTTTGTTTTCTTGTTTGTCTTAAGCTTTTTTTTGTTTGTTTTTTTCCCCAAATCTTTGCCCTGTTTAGTGCCACCACAAAATGTTTAATGTTGAATGACAGTTGGGATTAAGAATGCAACACTAACTCCCACAAACCCTCAGTTTATCACATTTACAATGCTGCAGTTCATTCTTGTGTCCAAATTAGAAATTAAAACAAGAATCTATGGGGATAGGGAGTGTGGGACAAGCAGACTGGGGTTCTGAAATCAGCTTCAAATTCTTCTGCCATGTAGGCATTACTATAAAATTGAAGAAATGTCTATAGATTTAAAAATGAAGGCACACACTGATACTTGAATTATATTTTTACTTCTTGCTATTCTTTTTCTTTTTTTCACTTTTGCACAAACCTCCTGGGAAATGGCGTTTATTGATAGTGTTTTCTAAGGAAATGAGCACCAAGCCAGTGGCAAAACCTTACAGCCCTCACGATTGTATCTGACAAATATTCCATTTCTGAAATTTTTTCAAAGCCTTCATTTCACACATAATTTCCAGATACTGGTTCACCAAGATTTGCATACAAAATTCTATTAGTAGCCCATAAATTGAATAACTCTGAGGAGAAAATACCTGTGAGGATTCTGGTAGCATTCCCAATTGGAGAGTTCCAGCACAAACTGCCTCTCCTGGGGTTTCCTTTAAACTCCCACAAAGGGTCATTTGACCAGAACTACTTCAAAGGGCCAGCCATCAGTCATTAGCCCTATCAGCGTTAACATGACCTCTCCAGATGTTGACATAAATGAATACAACCTGACATCTTAAATAGAATATTTCTTGTCAAAGGGCTTTGTGTTTACGTATTGCATTTAGGTTGAAATGATAAACATGAGTGAGTAATCAAGAAAAATTAGGGAATGAAGGGGATAGTCCTTTGCTAATTTTACCTTAGGATATTGATTCCCAAGTAGGTTGAAGAACACTGCTGAATGTGTGTACTTTCCCCTGGAAAGCTTTCTTTTCTTCTTTGAGGAATATATGAATAAATAATATCGTTATTGTTGTATAAGTCAAAGTAGATATTTTTGGACCTTGAATGAATGTTGAATTCTCAAAAATGCAACAAGAATTCCAGCCATTCTGGCTCGGCACCTATGGCTCAACTGGCTAAGGCGCCAGCCACGTACACCTGAGCTGGCAGGTTCGAATCCAGCCCGGGCCCACCGAACAACAATGACGGCTGCAACCAAAAAATGGCCGGGGGTTGTGGCGGGCACCTGTAGTCCCAGCTA
>CAUYRH010044572.1:0-28396 GCA_963574655.1 Perodicticus potto
GAGTCAGGGAAGGGCTCACACCCTCCGAGGGAACACGATCCTCCCTGGCCTCTCCCCGCCTGATCTCAGGCTGTGGCCCTTTGGAATATGCCCTTCCCAGGCGCTCATCTTCACTGCTCTTGCTGCTGCTCTGCAGGTCAAATCCGACTGCAGCTTCTAACTTAGGCCTCCTTTATTCTGCACAATTCGGGGTAAAATAGCAAGCTGGCATGAAGGAAGACGTGGGCTCAGCCTGTAGGGCAATGCCACACCTGGGCAGACGAGAGAGCATTCCAGGGGACACGGAGGCATGAGAGGTTGCCCATTGTCAAGGGGCAGATTCACAGAAACGGTGAGCGCAGGAGTAATATAATCCGAATTCACCTTTCCTGCCAAGTCCAGCACGGTGTTTATCACTCTCTGAAATCAGGCTTCCCTGGTGTCTGCGGCAGCCCGAGCCTGCCTCTTTGGGAGGAGCTCAGCAGATACCTTTGTGCCTGTTCTTTCCACGACATTCAAGGCTTTCCCAACTCCAGATAAATGGACAGAGACGCGTGGCTGTGTTGGTAGGTTTTCAGACGGATTTCACATTTTTGCCTTTCTGTATGAGACTCATTAACTAACCTGGCAATCATTCGTGGGACTGGCTAAGCACGCAGCCCCCTGGAGACAGAACGGAAATCATTTTTACCTGGTGAAGTCCACACGCCTTCAAACGATGGATAGAATCGGCCAACATTTGTTGAATATTTCTTGACGAACTGGAGGGTGACTAAAAATTAAATGAAACACATTTTATAGCATGTGCAGCTACAGTGCCATCTCAGAAGATAACCTGACTGTACTTCCCTTGTGTCAACCTTCCCCAAAGCTGCCCCACCCCCACAGCTGGATTCACACAGTGTCTCGCCAGCAGCTGAGTTCCTGAGCCAGTCCTGACCGTGGCAGCAGGCACACGGGCACCCCAGCACCCCACTCAGGGGGGCTTAGAATGATTTATCACCCTGGAGCCAGGAGCTGGGGGGTTGGTGCATCTTGCTCCTATTTGGTGCTGGGAGCCCTGGGATCACTTCTAGACACCAAATCACCCCTAATTGAAATTCTGTCCTTGATTGATCTCAGCATTTGTTCTTTCTTTCTTTTCTTTTCTTTCTTTCTTTCTTTTTTTTTTTTTTTTTTTTGCAGTTTTTTTACTTTTGGCCGGGGCTGAGCTTGAACCCGCCACCTCCTTTGAGCCACAGGTGCTGCCCAACATTTGCTCTTTAAATCCAGACCAGAGAAATGCCTTGTCATAGGGCCTTGATGGAGACACACTAGCACAGCAGCGTGGTGCCTGGGAGGCCTCCGTGCGTTCCCTCCCTGGGCCATACTCCTCCCCTCCCCAAGCTCTTCTTACCCAGCCTCCAAGTTTCTGCAGTGGCTAGATGGATTTCCCAAGAGGCAGCTTCCCTGCTAGGGTTCCCAGAGCCATTGTCTAGATCCCTAGTGCCAAGCTCTCTGGCCTTGTAACTGAGTTGGCAAGTCCAACTGGGTACGTCCTAAGATCTTTTTCCTGGCCTGAGTGCAGAGCCTTGGGAAGCCACATACCCTGGAGAGTCAAATACAGCCACCCACCCCGCTACATTACCATGACTTACCATATTGAGGGAAAACTAAGCATGTGCATTATACATGGGTCATACTATGATGTTTCCCAACAGGTGCTGTACATAGGGAAATTGGGAAATTGTAGCCAAATGTACCTTTATTTACAAAATATTGATAGTAAAGTTTTACAAAGAGGTGACCAACATGTAGAGAATATTTTGTAAGTAAAACATATAGGTAAATAGAAATAAGTAAAAATTTGAATTAAGACATTTAAACAGCCAGGCACGGTGGCTCACACCTGTAATCCCAGCACTGTGGGAGGCTGAGGCAGGAGGATTGCTTGAGCTCAGAAGTTTGAGGCTTGTCTGAGCAAGAATGAGACCCCCCAATTCATGAAAAAAATGGAAAAACCTAGCTGGGCACCGCAGCAAGTGCCTGTAATCCCAGCAGCTTCAGAGGCCGAGGCAGCGGGATGCCCACAGCCGGAGTCTGAGGTTGCAGTGAGCTAAGACGCCATTGCACTCTTCTCAGGGCAGAGGGCAGAACTCTGTCTCGACAGAAAAAGGACATTTAAACAAAATAATTTTTTTCCTGAAAGTCTGGGGGGAAAAATGGATGTGTATTATACACAGGAGTATGTTATACATGGCAAAATACAGTATGTGCCTTGTGCCATAGGACTCAATTCTGAATTTTGCTGCAGATCAGAAATTGTCAGCAAATTTTCAGTGAGTAGCACAGAGGATAGTGTAAAGTGGTTACCATGCCCTGTAATAAACCGGTGTATCAGAGACTTGGTTGTCCCGGTCACGCCCTTTATCCACAGTGGCTGTTAAGTGGTTAACCAGCTATATTGCATTTCCCAGCTGCCTTGGCAGTTATCTCAATATAATGCAGGTGATGGCTGGCACATTCCGCTTCTACCCAGGCCCTTAAAACCTCCTTTCCACATTCCCCCAGGTCACTTCCTTAGGGCTGGAATCAAGACAGTTGCTGTGCTTCTATTAAAGACAGCAGCTTTGTCATCATTCTGAAGTGTGAAAATAACATGAAGAACTTAACACTTGCGCAAAGAAGGTTCATACAGATACGCTCACATGTTCTACAAATCCCTGAAATGCGCCAAATATAATATAAGGCTGCAAATATTGGGTAGTGCTATCCAAGAGTTTTCCTTTATTAAAAGATAGCCAGAGTAATGGGTTCAAAGTGATGATTTATGATGCTGACAGCAGAGAGAGACAACCACTGCCGCTCAGCCTATTCCCAGAGGAAGGGCGAGGAGACTTCTCAGAGAGGGCACCATGCCCCCTGTAAAGCTTCCGTAGGATACTGTAATCCAGGGAATCCATAGGTCACTATGAAAGTTTTGAGACAGACTGTGGAATGGTCCACTCTGTCACTTCCAAGAAACCCAGTCAACAGCATCTTTTCTGTTTCACCTGTGTGAGTTTCAACTAGCTAGGCTTAGTGGTGTTGCTGGGAAGGCTTCATTTGTTTCCATCAGCATAGATTTTATGTTTTTTGGGTTTTGTGGATCTCAAAATTTTCATAATGACTTGCTGATACTCATGAGTCATCCTTATACCAAAAAAGGGAAGAAAACCACCCTACCTATATTTTTTTTGCACATAAAGCCCTTTGACATCCAATGTATCACTTAGACCTTCACATCCAGGGTCAGAGTATCATCCTCTTGCCAAAGCGACTCAGTGACCTGGTACTAGGGAGGAGAGCAGAGACCCAGACCCAGGTCATCAGTGTGTCTAGAGCTTGCTCTTGACTAGGCTGTCCCAGAGGGGGCCCCAGAACTCCTGAGCACGTTGGCCACCGCAGCCATCCATCTGCTGCATTACAGAATTCCTGCAGCTGCTCAAACTCTCTGGGGCAGGATTAAAGCAACCTTATGGCTTCAAATTTTCTCTATTTAAAAATAAAAACTTCCATGAATATTTATGCAAAAAATCCCCCCAAATAAAGAGAAAAGCTAAAGGTTAATAACCCACTGCAGACAGAGTCAGGATGACTCTCTCTAATCAGTGAAGATCCCAATTAGATCTGGGAGGGGGACCCATCAGGAACGGCCAGAGAAGAGTATTAAAAAATTACTATGGTTAAACTTAGAATTACAGCACTTCAAATCTACATAAGCAATTGGGTTACAGAAAGATGCTGCTGACAACAGGAATGTGACATGGTTACAAATTATACTCCCCTCCCAGGAGATGTGGCATACGAGAAGGATTATTCTAATTATGTTCATTTTTAACACTGGTTTGAAAACCAGTTCATTCTGGCTTCTCATTTAATATTCACTTTGTTTAAAAGTAGGGTTGTGCAGTCAAGAGATTATGAGTGCCTTTAATTCCAAATAAACCAGATAGCGCCAATAAACAAAATAGGTTTGGCATTCAATTTTTATGGAAAAGAGGAAAATGATGAATTAACAGGACAGAATCAAGGGTTTATTTTTGCAAAGAAACCGTATAGTTAAATATTTACTCATCCTGTTCTCTTAGACTTCTTAAATCCATGGCATTCCTGAATAGAATGATGGTCAGATTAATTACCTCAATGAAAGCCAAGAGTGTGGCAGCTTAATTTACCACCCTCTGCATCCCCAGCAGACAGAACTGTGACTGTCACTTGGTAGGCTTCATAAATATTTGGTGAGTGAATTAACACACAATGAATTCATAAAACACTAGCTCAGTCACTAAAAGGTATTCAGTCTACTTTTACTACTAATCAAGATAGACTATTTGATTTTAAACCCTCTGAAAAGCAGAGGTCTAAAACTCACCCATTAACTAGATCACTGAAATAATCAGATCATCATCTTCCCAGGCATTTTAAATAAGGAAAGGAATTTGTCAATGACTATAATCTTAAGCTTTGGCACATCCTGGGATTTAGCTTTATGCTTCTAAAATAATGAGAGAGACAGAATAACAGAACTCTGCTTGATAAAGTTATAAAGAATAATAATGCCAAGAGAGTACAGATATTTTCCTAAGGCCTACTATACTATACAAATAAGATGAAAAGCAGGACAATAAATTTGAGTGCTTAAAAATATGGGACATGCTGCCTATAAATTGATTTTACTGAAACATAAATTAGGAAAATGGAAACCCTAGGAAATCTATTCCCCATTTCTCTAGCATGGTTCCTAGCAAAATATGGGCGCAGAGACTGAGTCCTCGGTGTGTGATTTTATGGCACATCTTTAAATAAACATTGTCTTCAGTGTCTGAGTTAATTTTGAGCATATTGGAACATCAAACTGTCATATTAGATGGTCAGGAGTTCACTTCTATCACTCCTACCCCCTATATATTCCCCCCTTAAACAATGTGAAAACAGACTAGGCAGTAACTTCCCCAGAAATACAACAATGCACAGCTGGTAGGGCTTCTGGGAAAAGCATTTCAGACATGAAAGAGTTTAAAAGGCCAGTCTATGTTCTTACCCAGAGAGATGGCTGATATAGGATCCATAAAAAAGTAAAAGAAAGATGGGCACAGTGGCTGACACCTGTAGTCCCAGCACTTTGGGAGGCCAAAGCAGAAGGATCACTTAAGGCCAGGAGTTTGAGACCAGCCTGGACAACACAGCAAGATCCCATCTCTACAAAACCTGAAAGAATTAGCCAGGCAAGGTGGTGCGCACCTGTAGTCCCACCTGCTCAGGAGGCTGAGATGGGAGGATCACCTGAGCCCAGGAGTTCAAGGTTACAGTAAGCTATGATTGTGCCGCTGCATTCCAGCTGGCAGGACAAAGTGAAAACACTGACGTGAAAAAGACAAGCCAGAGAAACAAAGGAATGATTAAATCTAAAGTGTGAAACAAACTCATAAAGGGTGGTTAAGAGAATATTCAAAGCATCTTAAAAACATGATAGACTGAGGAAGCCTTGATGCAATGGAACTTAGATATCTAACTAAAAATAGCAAGAGAAAAACAACAGAAATAATACTCATATCATACATAACACATTTCAAGACACTTTTGTGTATGCAATGATTCTATTTGATTCTCACATTAACCCAGCGATATGTAACTACTGTAACCTCCGTTTGATGGACTAGGAACCTCAGCCCCAAAGAGTAAAAGGACAGACCTCTTCAGCTCTCCCCACTCAGAATCCCACATCTTTTTTCCCAGCACATGACTTTTAATGAGCTGGATAAGTGAATTTTTGTGAATGTCATTTGCAGTGTGGCTGTACATTATGAAGTTGTCACCAAAATAAAGTTGGGTAAACTCTCCAGACTAGCAATCTTTCTCTTTTCTAACTTACTTTATATTAATCTTTTTATTTAAGATACTGTTTATTTCCTTGTTTTTAAAAAGCATGATAGTTTAAATGATTTTTGAGGTGATTCTGTGGTTCTATCTTATACCTACTTATAATCTTTAAGAAGTGCTGAGGGTTACACAGAAACCATGTGAGTAATTATGTAGCCCTCCGATTATGGCTCCACTCTCGAATTAATAAGTACAATTATTAATCCTTATCTATTTTACCCGATATACCCAATATTTTGTCTCTCGCAAAAATAATAGTGAAATACTTCCTTCAGTATACTAGAAGGGAATATATATCAGGAAAAATGGTTATTGGTTTGAGATAGGATTATTCCTCTTTTTTCTCCATATCTAACTCAATTTCCAAAATTCTAGCGTGCATTCCAGAAACACGTTTTCTCATTCTGTGAGCAACACTTTATTCTAAATGTGACCCTCACTCCCCTTGCCTCCCAGAAATTGGCAATATGGCTGTCTGCAGACAGGAACAAGGAAATGTCAGGCTGGTTCCACTAACCCCAGGCACAGGATGTCTACTCTGGCAAGGTGCAGGCTTCTTAGCCCTACCTGCTCACCAACCTCAGAACTCGCCTCCACTTAAATCACCTTAAAGAGCTCCTAATACTGCTTTTCACCCTTTACAGGAAGCCCAAGCTCCAGAAAACCCAAAATTTTGGTTACTTTGCAATAGGATTTTGAGATGAATAAGGATTTTAAAAAACACTTTTAGAACTTTTTTGTTCTTTCAAAGGCATATTCTGATCTTAGAATCTCCCTTCTGAATCTCTCCTTTGTAAATATAAACCACTGAATTCTGGGTTTAGAGAACTGCTGGTTTAGGAATAGATAGCAATCTTTACGCTGGTTTGGAAGAAAGGTATGGAAAAAAAAAAACCCCAAAGTTTCATGGTTACGTCTTCATATCATTGTACAGATTGCTCCTTAACTGCTGTCTACTTGGGGGAACATGACGCTATGATTCAGAAGCACAATTAGAAATGTAACTGAAAACCACCATAGTTTCAATGTCAAGTTCACAATTACAGCATTTTAGTGGAGTGTTTTTGTTGGCACCTTAGCTGTTATAGTAAAATGACATAGACAGGAAATCAGAGCCTGGGGCAGTGTGGAAAACGTGTGTGTGTGTGTGCGCGCGCATCTGTGTATGTATGGGTAACGTGTGTGGTACATTTGTTCATGTGCCTGTGTGTGTGCCCATGGCCACTTGGTAAAGATGATCCCGTGTGACAGACTCTTAATCAAAGCTTTTTAGACTACCAAGGCCTTCTATTTTTTCCCGTAACACTTTGAATCCCAGATGTTTCTGTTCTGATTTTTTTTTAATCTCCTGTTTTGCACTGTGACCTACACTGAAGGCCATTTCTGTAAAAATAATGAACAATTCTCTGTAGAGATAAAATCTCAAAGTGAGCAGATATAGTTTTATTCAAGGTCTATCTCAGGGGCAAGGACAGTCAGGCTGCTGATTAATGAGTTCCCAGCCTAGAGATCACATATAAGCAGAGAATGACAAAGGGGCTTATCTTTGAAGGAGTATAATCCACCATTCTCCCAACCACACTCAGAAACAGCTCGGTTCCCAAGTTCTCTTGCAGGAAAAGAGGGGGAAACACTGCCTGTGTTCAAGTGGTTGTCCAGATGGAGGGTCCCCCAAGGATCTCCGCTCAGCCCCAGGGTATGCCTAGCTCCTATCCAAACTCCTTCAAGTAAGGTGACTGTTCACACAGTGAACAGTGTCACCTGTCATTTTTCTCTGGGTCCCATTAACTCCTCATCACATTCTTCTCTGCTTGGGGATGGCATCTGCTTTCCTGCCCGCATGTCTCAGACCAGGCAGGATGACAGCTAAATCTGTGTTTACCGTCACTTCTGCTTCAGTGTAGACACCTGTTACCACCAAGCGTCCACAGTGATCCATCAAGAACCACAGTACCGACTTCACACGAAACACAGCATCATTTGTGTGTTTCTCCAGCTGTATCACCACAGCCAAAAATTAGGTATATGGCAGATCTTTTGCAGAAAGCAATAGTTTCGTGGAATAAAAACCATATACTCAGTCCTAACCTAGATGTCATTTCAGCCTATTCCTCGGACTGGACAACCCAGCTAGCCTTCTTTTCTAACCAACTCTTCACCTGAAAAATCAGAAGGACCATGACTGGGCTCATGATGAGAACAGCATTTCATAATCCAAGGACTTCAGGGGACAATTGCTGCTTCCATAAGATGTCACTGGGCAAGCTTTCTCTCATGTACAAATTTGGTCGGCTTCCTTTGTAAAGGAATAGTGTTACTAAATCCAATCCCTCTTTTTTTTCTTTTTTAAGACAAGAGTGTTGGTAAAGTGCCATGGCGTCACAGCTCATAACAACCTCAAACTCTTGGGCTTAAGCGATTCTCTTGTCTCCCAAGTAGCTGGGACTTCAGGCACCTGCCAGAATGCCCGGCTATGTTTTTGTTGCAGTTGTCATTGTTTAGGAGGCCCAGGGCTGGATTCGAACTGTCCAGCCTCCGTGCCTGTGGCCGGCGCCCTCCCCACAAAGCCATGGGCACTACCCTCAATCCCTCTTCTATAAAGAGAATCAGTACTTTCCAGAATACTGTCCCAAGGCACAGAGCTGAAAGAACTGAAATCTCCACTCCCAGACTAGATCTGTTTGACGGTGTTGGCAGTATCCTTTCCAAGTATCTGCTCCTTAACTGGGCACTTTAACTTTGCTTATTCATTTGGCACGATAAAAATGTTAAACCAACATAAACATATCCTTTGAAAAATAAAATCTTCTACAAAGATTATCTTTACAAAAGATGCCAAGACCTGACCTCGAATTTTCTAAATGCTGTAGCAGGAATCAAACAACTCACCTAAAAATTCCAAAATTTCCTTCTCCTGGTTCTAAAGATGAAGCACAAATTCTTCACTCGTAAAATTGGTGCAAATCTTTTATTTATTTTATTTTTTTGTGTATCTAGACAGGCACACGAAATTTTTTTTTACATATTCTTTTATTGTTTGGGATTCATCAAGGGTGGAAAGAATTAGGTTATGCTGATTGCATCTGTTAGGTAAAGTCCCTCTTATAATTGTGTCCCACCCCCAAGAGGTGTGCCATTGACCATGAACCCCATCCCTCCCTTATTCCCTCTCCCCGTTCCCTCAGTCCCCTGCCCCCCACCTTGTATTAGCTCATCTACAGCCTTCATATTAGAATTGAGCACACTGGATTCTTGCTTGTCCATTCTTGTGATGCTTTACTAAGAAGCAGGTGTTCCACCTCCATCCAGGTTAATACCAAAGATGTAAAGTCTCCATCTCTTTTAATGGCTGAATAGTATTCCATGGTGTACATATACCACAGCTTGTTAATCCACTCCTAGTTTGGTGGGCATTTAGGCTGTTTCCACATCTTGGCAATTATAAATAGAGCTGTGATAAACAGTCTAGTGCAAATGTCCTTATGATAAAGTGATTTTTTTTTCTTCTAGATAGATGCTTAGTAATGGGATTGCAGGATCAAATGGAAGGTCTAGTTTGAGTTCTTTGAGGATCCTCCATACTTTCTTCCAAAAAGGTTGTATTAGTCTACAGTCCCAACAGCAGTGTCAAAGTGTTCCCTTCTCTCCACATCTATGCCAGACTCTGTGAGATGGGCTATTCTCACTGGGATTAGGTGGTATCTCAGAGTGGTTTTGATTTGCATTTCTCTGATGATTAGCGATGATGAGCATTTTTTCATGTTTGTTAGCCATTCATCTGTCTTCTTTAGAGATGGTTCTATTCATGTCTCTTGCCCAGTGATATAAGGGATTGTTGAGTCTTTTTTTTGTTGATCAATTTGAGTTCTCTGTAGATCCTAGTTATCAAGCTTTTGTCCATTTCTAATATGCAAATAACTTTTTCTTTTCTGAAGGTTGTCTATTTGCTTTGGTTGTTGTCTCCTTAGCTGTACAGAAGTTATTCAGTTCAATTAAATCCCATTTTTTAATTTTTGTTGTTGCAATTACCATGGAAGGCTTCTTCATAAAAATCTTTCACCAGGATGATAGCTTTAAGTGTTTTCCTCATACTTTCTTTAAGGATTTTTATTGTTTCATGCCTTAGATTTAAATCTTTTTTTTTTTTTTGAGACAGAGTCTCACTTTGTCATCTTCTGTAGAGTACTATGGCATCACAGCTCACAGCAACCTCAAACTCTTGGGCTCAAGTGATTCCCCTGCCTCAGCCTCCCAAATACCTGGGACTACAGGTGCCCACCACAACACTCAGCTATTTTTAGAGACAGGGTCTCGCTCTGGCTCAGGCTGGTCTCAAACTCATGAGCTTAGGCAATCCACCTGCCTCAGCCTCCCAGAGTACTATTCATCTTTAATCAATTTTTGTAAGTGGCAGAAGGTGCAGGTCCAGTTTCAGTCTTTTACATGTGGCTATTCAGTTCTCCCACCACCATTTATTGAATAGGGATTCTTTTCCCCAGTGTGTGTTCTAGTTTGGTTTACCAAAGATCAGGTGGCTATAAGAGGTTAGTTTCATCTCATGGTTTTGTATTTGGTTCCAAATGTCAATGTTGCTATTTTTGTGTCAATACCATACTGTTTTGATCACTATGGCCTTGTAGTATAGCCTAAAGTCTGGTAGGCTGATCCCACCCCACCCCCTGACTTTGTTTTTATGACTAAGAATTTCAGGGCAAATCTTTTATTGTTATGCAAGGAATCTCCTTGGATGAAGCCATTTGCTAATGAAGATATAACTTGATTTATACTGATGTAAAATAATCAAATCACTAATCTATAGGTTGGGCTACTTAATGTTCTGGTTGAAACTGCAGAGACTGTTCCATAGAGGGAAAGGTACAGCTTTCTACATTTTTTAATATGTGAGATTAGCTATTTCCAAGATAGGCCAGAGATAAGTTTGAGTCTCAGGATAGAGGGGTATGGTGAAAGGCAGCTCAGGACAGGATTGAGAATCCCAAAGAATACACAATTTATGCTTTATTTATAGAAACGAAATTGAGCTGACCTCAAATGTGTACTGCTGAGCTTGTACATTCCACCCCTGCCTAACTGCTTTTCAGATCCAAAAATCTAGAGATCACAGTATGACTTATCCACAGAAGCTGTACGGAAATCCTTCTTAATTGCCAGCAGTGATATGAAAAAATATTCTTCTATAGGTCATGCAGGTATTGGTGTTTTAGGATCCAAATGGTCAGAGCTAGAATGAAACTTATGAGAAATCATTTCAGCAAACAGATAACATCTTTATAGCTAATTCCTGGGACTTCATACAGCTGCCTGGAGCACTCTGTTGACACGGATGTGGTGTCATGCCCCAGCTCATCAGAAAAGAATGCTGCAATTGATTAATGATGTCTGCCCTAGGTGCAGGCATGGGAAGTATCTGCACATATTCTGTGGTTACTGAAGAATTTATGAAGTTCTCGTTTTATATTATAGATTTAACAAATGAAGCCTTACAGAGACAAAGTCCAAAGGAAAATTCAATTCTGGCTTCATTTTATCATATTTGTTCCATTATAGTCACAAAAAATGACTAGAAGTCCATAATCCATTCTCAACAATTCTGAAATCCAAAAGGCTCTGAAAAATATATAATAACCCATACTCAGGAGAAAACCTAACTTGAACTAACATGAGGCTATTTATGGCATTTATAACATTTAATTAGAGTGTTGCCCCAAACCTTGCTGGGGTATTATAGATTATATAGTACGTGCACAGCATTTCTTTTATAAAGTCTAAAAAAAATCTGAAACACATCTGGGCCCAGATGTTTCAGATAAGGTGTGGTGGGCCTGCACTGCCTAGGGGTAGATAGACATAATGTGCCCCAAAGACACCCATACCCTAATCCCTGGAACTTACAGCAAAAGGAACTTTGCAGATGTTACTTATAAACTATGAAACTTCAACTTGAGAGATTATCCTGTGGGCCCAATCTAATCACATGAGCCCAAAGAACTTTCTCCAGCTGGAGTCAGAGAAATTCTAAGCAAGAAAAGGACTCAATCCGCCCCTGGGGTTGCGTGCCCACATGGACAGCATGAGAAGGAATGTGGGCAGCCTCCAGGAACAAAGACTGCCCCTGGTTGACAGGGGGCCGCCAGTTAGCTTATTTGACCAACAATCTCAATACCCTTGGAGGCATTTTCTTCTCTAGGACTCCAGAGTAGAGCCCACTGTGGCCCACACCTTGACTTCAGCCTTCCGAGATCCTAAATGGAAGACCCAACCATGCCATGTCAGACTACGTTAAGCAATGAAGCTTAAGGTACTATGTCACAGCAGCAATAAAAAAAGAAAATACACCAAAAAGCCTGATTCTTCTTCCACAAGGTGGCCTCTGGCTCCTACAAAGCCCCCTTTCCTCTTACTATATGGCCTTTGCCCACCACCCTGCCTCTTGGGTAGAGCCGCCAGTCCTGGCTTTGAACAATAGAGACTTAGTCTCTGACAGTTCTGGAGGCCAGAAGTCAGAAATCAAGGTGTTGGCAGGACTGTGCTCCCTCTCAAGGCTCCAGAGGAGAATCCTTCCTGGCCTCGTCCAGCTTCTGGAGGCTCTTGTCTTGGGGCAGCCTCTCTTTCTTCACTTATCCTTCCTCCTTCTCTCCCTTAGCTTTTCTCTTATAAGGACTTGTCATTGGATTTAGGGTCTACCAGAAATCCACGGTAGCCTCATCTTGAGCTCTTCAGTTGATATCTGCAAAGACCTATTTCCAAAGAAGCTCACATTCTGAGGTGCTAAGTGGACGAGAATTTTGGAGGGACACCATTCAGCCCGCTATAGTAGCTCACAGTAAAAATCCATGTCCAGGGCTAAGTCACCTAGACAAGAGATAGTAGATGACCTGCTATTTAAATGTTCTCCCTCGCTGTGAAGAGCACCAGCTCCCTGCCTATCCTCTATCACAGACTGGACTTCAGCAAACATTGCAGGGGACCCTGAGAGCATCTTCTCTAAAGGGGACAGATGAAAAGCAGCACCATAAAAACCCTTCATCCATTTATTTCCATATTTCTTGTGCCTAAATGTTTCCCTCTCTCGTTCCCATCTCTGTTCACAAGACCGTTTCGCAGATACCTAAGGAATGGAATAGCGCCACGCTCCCTAAAGTATCCATGAGATGTTTAAAGAATAACAACCACAGTAACTACTTTAATTTTTATTTTAATCTTATGTCCTCCTTTAGAAAAAAATTTTTTTTCTTAGAGAAGCATTATATTCAACCACAAAGACGAGCATGGATACTGAATACTCTCGAAGGACGTTTGCTGTAGTTGCTGGTCTCGATTTTAGGGGTGTTGGGAAGGCAACCGCGTGGAGAAGGATGGGTGCTCAGCATGACGAGTATAAAGCAGGCCTGGGGAAGCTTGGGTGCCTCACTGGGATCTGGGCAAAGTACTCAGGGCTGACCCTGAGATGTAAACCAAATTTTAGAATTTTATACACCTAAATATTTTGAGTTATAGCCCTTTATAAAGCCTCTTTACATGCCTCATATTAATGAGGCTGGTAAGTACAAGAGTAAATATTAAGGAATGACCTTGGGGTCCCAGCAGAAATGGATTTATTTCTCTGGAGACAGAGTCTCAAGTCTGACTATGTCACCCTCAGTAGAGTGCTGTGGCATCACAGCTCACAGCAACCTCAAACTCTTGGGCTTAAGCGATTTTCTTGCCTACTCCCTAGCAGTACAGGCACCTGCCACAATGCCCAGCTATTTTTTTGTTGTAGTTGTTGTTGTTTAGCAGGCCCAGGCTGGGTTTGAACCTGCCAGCCTCAGTGTATGTGGCCAGTGCTGTAACCACTGTGCTACAGTCTCCGAGTCCAGAAATGGATTTGAACAAGACCTTGAGCAGCCTGTTTAACCAACCACACCTAGCCTCAGCTTCCTCATCTGTAAAATGGGCATACACAAAGTCTCTACTTCATAATGTTGTCGTGAGGATTAGGCACACTGCGCTGTGTGCCATGCCACATAACAACCCCTGACCCATGTTAGCTATTAGATTCCAACTAGGCTGGTAGAGGAGGCAGATCAGCACATCTCCACTTGACAGCCTAAGCGAGGCCTTGAGCACACACAACTCTGTTGCAGGGCCGGGGGACGTGAACACAAGTCAAACAATGGCAAATACCCGGCTAATTCTCAGTGTGATTAAATTTCTGGCAGAATAAGGCACTTCATAATATAGTTTTATTGTTCTTCCAGACTATAATCCAGGCAGAAAATTGTGTTTGAGCTTTTTAAACCTCCTGAACCACGGTAGAATGCATATCAGTTCTGCGTGTAAACTTCTGTTGTGTTGGGGTTGTAACTGTCCCCATAATCGTGGGCAGAATCTAAGAAGCCAGGGGGGCAGTGATGTTTGGAGTCTGCAACAAAGAGGGAAGACTCACAGGATGCCATCTAAATCATGAACGTGCTACAGCCAGCCCCTGCCTGCCTCTGAAAGCCAAGTTTGATTGGAGCACAGCTGTGCTCATTCATCTCTTTGTGTGTGGCAGAGATGGCAAGGCCCACCAAGCCTGAACTCTCTACTAACTGGCCCTTTACAGAAAACATTTACAACCCCTATTATAATAGAAAGCATTTAACAGGGGCAGGTGAGGAACCTGAAAATATCTTAAAATGCCAAATATTATTCCTAGAGTTCTCGTTAGTACCATCAGCCCCATGAAATAAGAGTGTTTTCTCTTTTCCATGAAGTAGCAGGAGATCCAAATCCTCCCAGAGAGAAATGAACAGGAGGGTCTTAAACCTGGGTGGTAAGTGGAGAGCCAGTTTAAGGTCCTGGTTCTTGGACGCACACATCTCCATGGCCCCGAATAGCTTCATCTGCCCGAGTTATGAAATTCTGCACATTTACAGACAATGGAAGACTCACCTGGGTTTTCTCTTCTTCCACGGTTGGGGCTGGAATCGACCCCAGTCCCTCCTGCGCTGCTGCTTTCCTGCAGGTGTTCTGAGTCTCCTGGTCATTTGCGTGCAGATCCAGACACTGTGATTTTGTTTTTAAGCTCTTGGTGAATTCTTCGGACTGGCTTTTCCTGTAGAGAAGCAAAAGAGAAATTGTCACAACCATTCCTCAACTGGGACAGCTTTTCCCAAGCAGAGGTCTTCATTCAACCTACAAGGAAACCCATAACACAGAATTTACTGAGGGGCTTATAACAGGCTGGGCCCTTTGCTAGGTACTTTAATGATAATACCTCAATCCTCGTAACCACCCTACGAGAAAAACACTGTTATCCCTACTTGGTTACAGGAGGCTCAAAGAAATATTACAATTTCTCCAAGGGTACGTTGTGGCACAGCCAAAATTTCAACCCAACTCCTGGTTTGTAAGCTGAGCTGCTAGAGCACCCTGCCTCCTTCTGATCAGTCATCAAATAATCCCTTCATCATCCTCTGTCCATATATAGGTTTACTTTTTGCTCGTTTTTTATTATTGTTTATTGTTTCAGGTTAATTTGAGGCAACAAAGAATTAGGTTACAATGTTCACGTTTGTTAGGTAGAGTCCCTCTTATAATTGTGTCCCATCCCCGAGAAGTGTGCTTATGCCATACACCCTAACATCGTGCCCATTAAGTGGGAGCACGCCCAGCCCCACAGCCCCACCCCTGCCCCTTCCCTGCTCCCTCGTTCCCTTGCCCCCCGCAATTGATTTGAGTTTTTCTCTTCTGTGAGCGTGTATTAGATCATCTGCGGGCTTCATATTAGTATGGAGTACATTGGATACTTGCTTTTTCATTCTTATGATACTTTACGAGGAATGTGTTTCAACTCCATCCAGATTAATACAAAAGATGTAAAGTCTCTATCTCTTTTAATGGCTGAATAGTATTCCATGGTGTACATATACCACAGCTTGTTAATCCATTCCTGGGTTGCTGGCCATTTAGGTTGTTTCCATATATACAGTTTTAAAGTTATAGGTGTGGGTGGGCAGCATCCCCAGCCCTTGGCAGTGCATGGAGCCATCGATTGTGCTGCTGAGGCTGCTCCCATCACCAGCCCTGGGGGACTGAACCCAGGTCCTGACATCCCCCCCAATTTGCAGTTCAGAGTAAAACTGTCAACACCACTGCCCAGAGCCAGAGGAAGACCCCAAGAGACAGTAAGCTTTGGAGAGGTCACCCCAGGCACCACTCTGCACAGGGACGCCATCACCTGCCTCAGTTTCCCTTTTAGTCACTATCCTAAATCGCCACTTGGTTATGTCCCTTCCCTATTCAAAAACCTCCTCACTGCCTACAGAAAAAGGTGTGAACTCCTAAATCTGGCCTCCCAGGCACTTTAGAGCATGGCCCCTGTCTTCACCAATTGCCCAAGTATACCCCAAACACTTGCAAGGTCCCATCATTCCCCCGAGAACAATTAGGAATCAAAGCGAGAGGTCTGGATTATGCCCTCTGCCTGCACTTTTCCTCCTGACCTTCTGTAACGGGGAAACAACTTATCTATCTTTCAAGGCTCAGTTCAGATTTCACCTGTTCTGTGGATCAGAAAGAGAGGTCCTACCCATGCTTGGTTAACCCCGTGTCTATCCTTCAGTGACAGCACGAATCACAGCCTGCACTGGCTGCAGCTGGCTGTGTGTCTGCCAGTTGCCCCTTCTAGCCTGGAAGCTCCCTGTTCTCTGGATTCCCATTGCCTCTGAGGTTCCCTGCATGCATCTGCCTATGTCTAAGCAATCGTCTTCTCAGAAGGTCTGCAGCTCGGGCAGCCATTGCATTCATTGATCATATCTATTTCTGACACTCAGCCGGGTCAGCCTGACTTGCTCGATCATGATTCTGGTAAAAGCAGCAATGATCCATGGGGAATGTGCAAACTCATATCCAATCTGATCCCAAATCGAAACTAGAAGGACAGCTGATCTCACAGCACTGACGGAATGAAGATCTTTAGACCAAAAGTCCAAAGAAACTTTCCAGAGAGATCGACATGATTTTCATGACCCTCAAAGCCCACCCTACTCTTGCACCAGACACTGTGAGCAGGAAGCATCTCTGCAGCATTTGCTAAAGTCTGGAGAGTTTTTAAAAGTCTCTGACTGGTTTGCAGATCTCCTACCTGAGCTCTTCTGCCTCCTGCTCGGCTTTCAGCCGTGCGCGCTCAGCAATGATTTCATCACAGAGCACGTCGTAGGGTTTATCTAGATGGTGCTCGCCCATCACCCAGACCCAGACTTCCTTATCGGCTCCTAGTTTCCAATGGACAGATTTGCCATTTTCTGCAAACAAACAAAAAAGAAATTCAGATTGAACAGGTATCTCTAGAGACAGATTAGGGCATTCCCCATCACTGAAGTATTTAGGGTCTTTGGAGAAGAAAAGAAAATATTAGATGAGGCTGAGCACCTCCAACCAGCTCAGGAACAAGAGGACCATAGGAAGTATGCAGTGGTGGCAGTGGTGGCAGTGATGGCAGTGGTGGCAGTGGTAGCAGCTGCGGGAGGATTTGTTTAAAAAATATTGTGGGTATGGTCTTTGCACACGCCTATTTTGTAAATGAAGATGAGAAGAAAGCGTTCATGGTTTGTATTATTCTTTGGGGTAACAGAGCTAGCATGCGACTTCATAACCTCTTCAGTTGGAGAATCTCCCTGGAACCCAGAGCCACACCGCTGCTGGAGGGCGAGGGGTTTCCCTCATCTTCACAGGCTTCACTGATGCCTAAAAAGCATCATGCAATTTAGAGTTAGACCAGCTCAAGTTCAAATCCTAGCCCTGCCGCTTACCAGCTATGTGACTTGGAAAAGGATGTAATCCCTTTAAGACTTGGTTTGCTCACCTGCAAAATGGAAATACTAATCCGCTCCGCAGGACTGCTGTGCGGATTTAGTATTTTAGGCAGGTGATGCCGAGTGCTTACCCAGCGCCTGCCACGTAATAGGAGGTCAACAGAGGCTAACTGCTGGCGTCGCTGCCCTGTTATTTACTTACATGGCTGCCTCAGATTCACACCAGCTTGTAAGAAGATAATGCCACCAGGTACTGTGATACTTGGTGAAGCCACTTAAATAACCGTTGTTTACAATTGGTCTCAGAGGTTGGATTACACTCTAGCGCTTCTGAGACGCGGGCACACGGGTCGTGCTCTCTAAAGCCCGGGGCAGGTGCGGTACACCCAGAAGAGGCCAACAGGGTTGGACCCTGACTTGTCAGACCAACTCTGGGCCACCGTGGTCCAAAGTCACCTGAGCAGGGAGTGTGCCGGGCCATGCTTTGAGGGTGAGACAGCCACACAGAACATCTCTTGTCTTCTTACACTAAGCAGAGACGGATTCCAATTACATGATCTTCCGGCCAATGCACTGTTGACCTTGTCACACTGTGCCCCCTGGATACGTGGCAAAAGCAGCTGCTCAAAGCCAGGCTCCTGCTTCTCTTCCTCTCAGAGCAATGGATGCTTCTGCAGCGTAATGAAGTTCGGAGCAGGGACACTGGGTTGTGGGAGGAAAACGGTCTCACGGTCTGCACTGCCAAGGGGGCCAAAGTCACTGTCTCGCCAGCAGAGAAGCAGCGAGAATGGCCCCCTGGTAAGGAGAGGCTGGAGGCCAGGGTGCCCGAGTGGCTGGGCCCCAGTGCAGCCTTGGCGAGCTCCCGCTGTGCTCCAGGCCATACCGAATGGTTCATTAACTTCAGAATGCTGTCATACCCCATAAAACGCCCTTTATTACATCCCCTCGGGGCCACTAATAATATTTTTAGTATGGCCATCTCTCAGCCTTCACCTAAGTACTCGCTAACAGTTTTTCTTTTTTCTTTTTTTTTTTGACAGTAGGAGGAAGACACACAGAGAGGAGAGTGGCCAGGGAAAGGAGGAAAGGGGCAGAGACCTCAGCGGCCCATCCAGGACGGCCCAGGACACAGTCCCCAGGGAGCACTGCAGGCTCTGGGAGGCACGGGGAAGAGAAAGCCTGGGAGCGCTTGTGGACGGAGCGCAGGGCTTAGAAACTATAGGGAGGGAAGAGAGCCAAGGAGAGAACCGGGGTCCGGGAAGTAGGAGAGGTGTGAGGAGGGAAAGCATGGCTCTCGGGCAGGAGAGAGAGAGACCCACAAGTCAGATTTAGCCAGATGCTCAGGAACGGGCTCTGGGCAGACTGGCACTGACTGTGACCTCTGTCCTGACCTCTCCTGACCTCCGAGAGCCCTTTCCTGGGGTTCAGAAAGCAACAATACTGGGGCAGCTTCTGGTGGCTCCACACGGCTCCCTGGCATTGGGGAGGGTGGGGAAGTTGGTCTAGCATAGGCGGTGTGAGCGCCAATGAGGCAGTCACCATCACGCCCGTCACTGTGGTTCATTTGAGGTGGTAGCAACTGGGTTTCTACTATGAATAAGCCTTACTGCTGCAGGTGACACCAGGGTGAAAGAGCTGGGCCCCTTCTCTTGCAAGTAACCTAGAGTGTCTGAGGGAAAGAGCAAGGCTTAGTTATCTAATGAATTTCGTCCATATCTACTGTGTGCCAGACTAGACAACTCAGTTCCCGACTTCGGGGAACTGACATTCTGGTTGTAGGAGGCACAGAATGAACAATGAATTAATTATAAAATAAGGCTTGGAAATGGGGAAGGTGGGTGGTGGTAAAGGACGCTATGGGAATGCTTCAGAAGAAGAAATAACCTGCTTTGGCCTACAGGAGCTCTGGGAGGACATACATTATAATCACAATCGATTTTCCATGAAGCCCAGTGCGGATTCAGAGGCTGGAGAAATCGCTTTGGAAAGACGGAGAAAAAAATGTTTTAACAGTTTGTTGTGTTGCGTATTAAAGGATGGGTCTGGGATTCAGACAGGATGCCGGACACAAAGAACAGTGTGAGCAAAGACCAGAGAAGGGGACCAATGTGGGGTTCTGGGGGCTTCAGGGTCTCTGCTCAGTGCTCTGGAAGCCAATCAGACCTGCCTGGAAGGGGCCAAAGCCCATGCAGGGACCGGAGTGCCCCATGGCATAGGCCCACACCCCTGGCTAGGAGATTCCAGTGAAGGTCCTGGACTGCTGCTGAGCCAGAAAGCTGTATTCAAATCCTAGTTTTCCACTAAGTACATGACCCATTACATTTACATTTCTGACCCAAATTTTCTCGGTAATAAACAAACATGCTGAAGTCCTACCTTACGTGACAAATGCTCAGATAGTCCCATGTTCTTTATCCAACCTGAGTGGCCAGGAAGGAACCCAGGGATGTCTGGAACAGGTAGTGTAAGGTCAGGAGAGTGACCTGGGAAGCTCCGCTGAAAAGAATCAGGTGAGGTGGAGCAGGGTGTTAAGTCAGGGACAAGGATGGGAATAGACTAGGGGTGAAAAGGCCAGGCGTGCGGTGGCCAGTCCTCCATCGGGCCACGCTGTAGTAAAGGGTAGTGTTTAAAAAGACAGAGAGCTGAATTTATAGCTTTCATGTGAAGGCTAAAACCCAATTATAGCACAAGAATATGGGGAAAGGGGCAAGGGAGGGGAGGGGAGGGGGGAGGTAGGTGGAGGGAGAGTGATTGGTGGGATCACACCTACGGTGCATCTTAGAAGGGTACAAGTCAAACTTTCTAAATGCAGAATATAAATGTCTTCATAAAGTGATTAAAAGGCCATGAAGGCTATGTTAAATAGTTCGATGAAAATATTTCAGATTGTATATGAAGTCAGCACATTGTGCCCCATGACTGCACTAATGTACACAATTATGATTTAATAAAATAAAAAATAAGACAGGAAGCTAAATACAAGGACGAGCTCAAAGATGACAAGAAAAATTTGAAACTCACTCACTGGGAAGGTAGTGGGGTGATGGGCAGAGACAGGGACATGAAGAAATAAATGCGTGGGAGGAGTAAGAGAAGGAGCTGATTTGGAAATGCAGAAGCAATTATTTTGAATTTTGCTAGAACTTCTCCATGGAGATTTTTTTCCATAGACCCCTGGACTTACAGGACTAGAGTTCAAAAGTGAGGTTGGGAATGGCAGTGTGGGTTTGGGAATCACTTCCCAGATGTCATAGCTGAAGCCCCTGGTGCAGAGAAGTTCACAGAACGAAGCCGAGAAGAGAAGGAACAGGAGAGACCCGACTGACAATAGATAAATGAAAAAAGAAAATTCTGGGGGCGGCGCCTGTGGCTCAACGGAGTAGGGCGCCAGCCACAGATGCCGGAGGTGGCAGGTTCAAACCCAGCCCCGGCCAAAAACTGCAAAAAAAAAAAAAAAAAAAAGGAAGATTCTGATGCCCAAGATAACCAAATCGATGGAGAGTGACAACAGGGAGAATGCACCCTCAGTGCATCAGTGACACGAAGGGCTGCTGAGATGACGGCAAGGACGTCAGATGGAGGAAGCCCCCAGGCAGCCTCGGGTTCCAGAGGGAGTCACCTTAAGGAGATGAGCAGGGGACAGGTGCCAAAGGGGAAAGGTAACGATGATGAAAACAGGAGCAGACAGAGAGTGTGTGCTCTGGAGGAGTTTTATTTGTGAAGAAAAAGAGGATTCAGTCATTAGTTCTGAGTTTATGGAGCATCTGCTACATTCCTGGCGCCGTTCAACCAGCCCAAGTGACAGGAAAAGCAGGTGCAGAGGTCAGATGATTGACAGGCGCCTTATAACAGGGGAAATGTGGCCAGGCCTTACAGCTGGGCGGTTGGAAGGGACACAGTAAAGACGCCAGGATCAAGCCAGGGGGCTGAATGAGGGACAGAAGAGGTGCAGAGAACAGGTAAAGAAGAATGTGTTGACAAAAGGTGAGAAATATAGAAAATGGAGACGCAGCACAAGAACATAGGGGAAGGGGCAAGGGAAGGGAGAGGGGAAGATGGGTGGAGGGAGAGTATTTGGTGGGTCCACGCTTAGGTGCATCTCGGAAGGGTACAGGTGAAACTTACTAAATGTAGAATATAAATGTCTGCACACAATAACCAAGAAAATGCCATGAAAGCTATGTCAACCAGTTAAATGAAAATATTTCAAATTGTATATAAAACCAGCACATTGTACCCCATGATTGCATTTATGTACACAACCATGATTTAATTTAAAACAAAAGAAAGAAAGAAAGAAAGAAAATGGAGATGCAGAGAACCACATTTCTCCCCTAGATGGGCCAACTTAAGGTAAAGATACAAACTCAAGGAACCCCAGTGGGGCACGCACTGTATCCGTCATACAGTCCAGGCATTCCAGATTTTCTGTCGGCTTCACCTTGAACTTGTATGCACTCTGTAATCAGAGGACGGCAAGGGCCGGCCCTTTGTGCTGTGCTTCCATTTAATTGTAAGTTTTCCTTCCCAGCCCTAGAATCATGTCTGGACTCTGCTGCGCTGTTCACATTGGCTCTCTTAGGGATTCTTGAAAAGTTCTAAAACCAACTTTTGTAGAAAACTGGGTTAGTCCTGCTCAGTACGGCATGACAAAAAACTTGAATAGACACATGTCTGGGCCTTCTTCTGTGAGAAATTTCCTCTCTGGTCTGAGAGAATCCCCCACATGGGGCCACCTATAATTGAGTATAATTGAGTAAAAATGGAATGGCACATGTCCTAGGAAGGACACAGCCAGCTGGTGCCAGGCTCTGACTGCAGGCGATGCTGCCCACGCCACTGTCGCGTCCTGTTTACCCCCACATGGCAGGTCCAGCAGAGGCGCAGGAGGGAGAGACATGAGTGGGTCATCTCAGGCGTCGGGAACATCTGTGCTTCAGGGAGTCAGCACCTGGTCTCTGCCCAGTGGGATCCGACCTGGAAGGGCGGTCACGGTGAGGGAGGGGCGTGTGAGTGCGGGAGTAGGCATGAGCACACATGCGCGGTGAGGGCTGAGCTGTGTACCCCATCTCCACCAAGACCAAGGACGGAGCCAACAGGAGCCAGAAGAGAATCAACACCAAGGGCCTCCTAGGATGACTTGGGACAGCGCTAATGACTTCACATATTAACCACAATGGGGTCTCAGCAGGCCTAATAGAAGCAGGTGCATACTAACACCAAGGTTAAGTGACAGATTTCCATAAACTGCGGCCATGTGGTCCCCTCTTCTAGGGTATCCCACTACCCGACCCCCAACTGACCCAGGATCCAGAAGATGGACCCCAGGCCCTAGGGGCCTTCGGGGCTCTGGTGCTATGGGCTGGTCCCTTCTGACTGGGTGAGGCCTGTGGGCTACTCATCAAGTGTCACCTGGGCTGTTACACACCCTATCTCATGATGAGAAAACTGAGGCTCAGGGAAGCTGAGTAGCTTGCCCGGGATCATAGCACCAGTGCCTACTAAGACAAGAATTTAAAACCCGTCTGTAAGACTGCAAAGCCTGTATTCAGGGCAGCCTTATCCTGTGTGATCCAAACCAAAACACTTCTGAGAGTTAAAAGGGAACTGGCCAAAAGGGATTATGGGGTAACAGACAGAAACTGATCCCTGCCAGGCAAGTGCAGGTGTACGGTCACCACCACGGCCTTTCCAGTCCACACAGAGAAGGTCGGGTATGAAAAGCTTAAGTCCAGCCCATTTAATGAAGGCCAAGGCCGATTTCTATCGGGACTTCCTGAAATTACTTACAACTGTTGCTTTCCCCATTATTTGCTATATTTGTTAACCTGGGTATCAATCCTGGAGTTATTTTTATGCTTATTTGAGAGATAAAAGAATAGCTGGGGGCCAGCACTGTATCAGAGTCCTAGAAAGGAGGAGAGGGGAGCTGGGGGTGTATAGACAAGAAAAGTAGGTGGAAACACTGAACTAGAAAGAGGGGCCCAGGGAAGGCAAGAGGGACCTGTGGCTCAGTCATTCCTCATCAAATGCCACTCGTCACGCAGCTAAGATTCTGAGCCCAGCTGAATCATAAAGCACAGAGTTAGGGAGACAGACGAGAGGGCAGGAGAAGAGGCGTCAGGACACAGAGCTGAGCTGGACCCGACTTCAAATCCTGGTTCCACCACTCATACAAATTACACCTCTAAGTGTGTTTCTTTATTTGTAAGAATAAGAGAGACAAAGTTGACCTCGCAGGCGTCTTATGAGGATCCAGTGAAATAATACAAATGCAATACTTACGCCTGGTGCATACTTATAGACACCACCATGGTGGGGGAACAGCCCCCCAGAATAGGACAGATGGAGAAGAATTTATAGGGGTAAGTGGCCAGGTGGATGGGTAGGGTCAGTGGTAACCAGGTGGCTCCCAGGGGTCTTGCTTCAGTGACCAGAGACACAGCATGACAGGGAATGAGAGGGGGGATTACTAGAGTGTGTTGGGGAGAACTGGGTGACAATGAGGAATTGGGTTTTACATCAGACTTGCAGGACTCAGCAGTCTTCGGAGCACACAAGACTGATGCTCACGGGAGAGGGCTAGCTTGGCAATGTGGGTTTCAGGGTCATGGCCTTACAGGTGGCATTTGAGCTTTAAAGACCAAAGGGTTGCTCCAGGGAGCTAATACAGACTCTTAACCTTAAGCTAGGATCTGTGAATCCCAGGGCATCTATGCATAGACTTTAGAGAGTCTGCGAACGTTCTGAGGTTATACATAGAATGCGCCTGTGTGCATGGTCTCCGTCCAAGCGTTCAGTGCATTTTCAAAGGAGCCCGTGAAATGAGCTCCCTTCTACCCAGCCCCATCTCACAGTTACAAACCACTAGTGTAGTGACGTACCCCCTGGGGAACACAGATATTCAGGGGATCAGGCAGAGATTTAAAAAAAGCAGGGAAAAATCAAAAGACCCAGACATGGGACACAGCTCTTACTGGAGTCAGATGCAGCCGAGGAATCAACTGATGTAACTGAACTTGGCAGGGGAGGTGGCTGCAGCACTGTGTCCTCGAGGGGAGGGACAGGCCTGCAGTGCCACAAGCCAATGGCTTTATCATTAATTCATGGAGGAACCTGCCTGTTTGGTAACCACGAGAGGCCAGCAAGCAAACATTCACAAATCTAGGCCTGTTTCGAGGGTACACAGAGGAGCCCCCCTGCCCTGCACCAGCCCCAGCTGGATGCAGTAGGTTTCCATCGGCTTGAGAGAGACCCCACCCAACAAGTGTAGGAAACCCTCTGCTAAGGGAAAGTATCTTCTGTCTGTGTTACCAAATAAAATTACACAGAAAACAAGCTCCACGGAAGATCCCCAGTGCAAGCATACGTTTTAGATGTGCGCAAGGTGCCTTTGAACGACAGTAACTGTCATTCAGCTCCAGTTAAGCTCAACACGTATGTTCACAGTGCCGGCTTTGGAAGAACCAGACTGTGGGTCAATGCCGGCTCTATCGCTTACCAGCTGCTGCACTGGCAAGTTAATGAACGTCCTGAGCTTTACTGTCATCTATAAAATGTGAATAGCAATTCATGTTCCAGGCTTCACGGTGGTTATTTATTGAGATAATATATTGAAGCGTTTAGCTCAGGGTCAACTTATTAAATGCTGGCTGGTGCCCTTAGAGTCTGGAGCATCAGCACTGTGCACAGGTGAGCCACATCCCTAATTTTACAACTTTCCTAGTAGACACATTTAACACATTAAAAGAAACAGGTGAAACTAAGTTTAGTAATATAGTTTACTCGAGATACCCAAGATATTACCATTTCAATGCACAATGAATAAGTGGTAATTAATTGTATATTCCTTCTACCATGGCTCTGAAATCCAGCACCCCTCCATTCAGCACCCCTCAGTTCAGACTGGCCTCATCTCACGCGCTCAGCAACCACATGTAGTTAGAGGCTACTGGACAACTCAGCTCTGGACCTCTAGTTCATTAACCATGGGAATTATAGAATTAATTATTAGAATTATAGAATTCTTACCCTAAGAATCACATTGTCCCCACTATGGAAGTCAGAAAGGGCCTTCTGCTGCATTTCTGGGTTCAATCCATTATTTTTTAGCTTCTCCTGCTTCATCCTTCAGATCACTTAAAAGGTCGACAAGGTCCTAGGATACACACCTTACAGCATCATAGAAAGCAGGAGAGCAGAGCTGGGGAACTTTTCTAGTAGACAGATTTAACACACATGCTATGTGTGACACATACTTACTGTGGTAGGGAACAGCCCCCCACAATAGGACAGATGGAGAAGAATCTATAGGGGTCAGTGGCCAGGTGGGTGGGTAGGGTCAGTGGTAACCAGGTGGCTCCCCAGGGGTGTCGCTTCTGTGACCAGAGACAGAGCATGACAGGGAATGAGAGGCGGGATGACCAGAGTGTACTGGGGAGAGCTGGGGTGACACTGAGGAATTGGGTTTTGCATCAGACTTGCAGGGCTCAGCAGTCTTCTGAGCAGACAAGACTGATGCTCAGGGGAGAGGGCTAGCCTGGCACTGTGGGTTTCAAGGTCACGGCCTTATAGGTTGGCATTTGAACTTTAAAGACCAAAGGCTAGCCAGGCATTGTGGCAGGCCGCCTGTAGTCCCAGCTACTCGGGAGGCTGAGCCAGGAGAATCGCCTAAGCTCAGGAGTTGGAGGTTGCTGAGAGCTGTGATGCCTTCTACTGAGGGCGACGAAGTGAGACTCTGTCTCAAATAAATAAATAAATAAATAAGACCAAAGGCGCCACCCACTCGCCATAGTGGTGTGCATATGTGGAGAAAAAAGACTGGTTGACAATGACAGAACTTATAAGCGCTGAGCTAGAGTGTGTACTGGAACAGAGGTGAACCTATGGTACATTGAGGATGGCCTCCAAAGCCACAGATTCTTTAGCCCACGACCACCCACTGGAGGACGGGCCGACACACACACAGTGAGATCGCAGCCCATAAGGGCCATGGGCTTAGTAGAACTGCCGTACAGACAGCACCTCTGGGCAGCACCAGCCACGACCCAAGCCTTGGACTGTCTGCAGCTTTATCATCAAAGACAGAGAAGTACTGTGATTTCAGGGGAAGTGGGAGAAACCTTTTCTGTAGCCAGAAGAGGAACTAATTTAAAGCAACATTGTATATTTTTCCAAGTGTTACATTTAAGGGGATAATAAACTTTTGACATGAAATGTTAAAAGAACTTTTGTGTGTGTATTAACACGCTTTTCTCATGCCCGTGTAACTAATTAAAGCGATACAGGGTTTCTGAGGGTTGGGTTCAAAACTCTACAAGGGAAAAAGTTTAGCAAAGAAAATGAACACATCATCTTAAGCCATCACAAGGAAACCAGTTCAGCAAACATGAGAAGCCCAAAATCTTAACAAAGTATCTTGGCTGTTGACTTCAGGGGCAAGAGCCCTTCAGCTCGCCCACAATGTATCATGTTCACAGTGAACTTGGCACCCACAAGAACCAGTTATATCTGATAAACTCTGACTATAGCATGCAAGGAGATACCTAGACCAGCTCAGAAAAACTAAAGGTTATGCTTCAGTCTGTACATGTTATTTGTTGAAGCAAAAACAGTGCAGAATAATATGAAATCCAACAGATGTGCGCATCTACTTATGGTGTAACTTTGCATATATCATTTCTTTACCAACAGAAGAGAACAGTTAGTACTGACTTTGCAGAAATTTTGCCAACGTTAGACACAGCAAGCATTTGAGAAACAGCTGTTCCTAAAAAGAATAAAAGGTGAGATTCTACATTCTTTTCCTTATTATAAAGACTTCATTGAACAAAGTTTTAATAAAATGCAGCACAAAGCCCACTAAACTGACTTCCTTTTTAAATGTGTACACATACCAAATATGCAAGCAAGATTCGTTTTCTTTTTTTTTGAGACACAGTTTCACTATGTCCCCCTTGGTAGAGCGCTGTGATGTCACAGCTCACAGCAACCTCAAACTCTTGGGCTTAAGCAATTCTCTTGCCTCAGCCTCCCAAGTAGCTGGAACTACAGGTGCCTGCCACAATGCCCAGCTTTTTGTTGCAGTTGTCATTCTTGTTCAGCAGGCCCAGGCCGGGTTCAAACCTGCCTGCCTTAGTGTATATGGCTGGTGCCCTAACCACTGAGCAACAGGCACTGAGCCAAGATTCATTTCTTAACCTTTGTAACCCCAAATGATTTTATAAACTTAGTTTTCCCATGGTTAATGAAAAATGAGAAAAAATTGGTCTTGAGTGCCTCTGCAAGTGGCACTAAAAACCGTTTTTTTTTTTTATATTTTAACAACTTAAGTATTCATCTATGACAGATTTTGTGGGGAGACAGTTGGAGAGGCAGGGGTGGTAGTGGATGGAGAGTTTAATGTGTACCCTCCTGTATCTGATATGGCTAAGCTTTAAGTCTTAAAGTACAAATAATCCCTCCCCTTTGGTCTCAAAACCCTCTCAAACTACCAGGAATTGCTTCAATCATGAAGAAGTCACATTTGATCAAAAAAAAGTCTAGCCAGGCGCTGTGGCGGGCACCTGTAGTCCCAGCTACTTGGGAGGCAGAGGCAGGAGACTCGCTTGAGCCCAGGAATTGGAGGTTGCTGTGAGCTGTGATGCCACGGCACTCTACCCAGGGCGACAGCTTGAAACTCTGTCTCAAAAAAAAAAAAAATGTCTTATAATTTT